>CAUYQG010021114.1:0-17051 GCA_963574415.1 Tarsius wallacei
GGGGGATGGGATTAATGGTGGTGGGTATCTATCTGAGGATGGGGAGACACCTCTTATCAACAAGGGTACCTGAACGAAATATTTTTGTATGCCTAACCCCTAACTGTACCCCACAATAACATAATAAAAAAAAAAAAAAAGTGGGCAAAAGACATGAATAGACATTTTTCAAAAGAAGACACATGAAAAAGTGCTCAGCCTCACTAATCATCAGAGAAATGCAAATCAAAACCACATTGAGATATCAACTAATCCTAGTAAGAATGGCCATCATTAATAAAACAGACAACAACTGATGCTGGCAAGAATGCAGAGAAAAAGGCACACGTCTACACTGCTAGTGGGAATGCAAACCAGTGCAACCTCATTGGAAGACAGTGTGGCAATTTCTGAAAGAACTAGAAATTGACCTTCCATATGACCCAGCAATCCCCCTAATTGGGAATATACCCAGAGGAACTCAAGTCATTCTACCAAAAAGATACCTGCACACGCATGTTTGTTGCAGCTCTATTCACAATAGCACAGACATGGAACCAACCATGCTGCCTATCGAAGCTGGACTGGATTTTTAAAAATGTGGTACATATGCACAATGGAAGAGTGTGCAGCCATAAAGGAGGACAAACATAGGAACTTTGCAGTAACTTGGATGGATTTAGAGTATATCATACTCAGTGATGTATCACAGAAACAAAAAACAGAGTACCATATGTTTTCACTCATAAGCGGACCTTGAGCAGTTATCATAATACTATAAGAAAGGAATTGGCAGTAGTGGGAAACTGCCAGGGGGGCAGGGATGGGATTGGCAGTTGAGGGAAACTGCCAGGGGAGGGAGGGGCACACCTCATCAACAAGGGTACCTGCACAATGAACATTTGTACACCTAACCCTAAATTGTACCCCACATCTTTAAAATAAAGAAAAATAATAATAAAAATTTTAAATTAAAAAAAAATTTAAAGGAAAGAAATTTCTTTTCAGGTGCTTTGCCCATCTAGTAATACAATTATTTGTTTTCTTGCTATTGAGTTGAGTTTCTTATATATTTTGGGTACTAACCCCTCATCAGACATATGGTTTGCAAATATTTCTCCCATTCTGCAGTTTGTTTCTTCACTTATTTGTTTTCTTTGCTGTGCAGAAGCTTTGGGTTTGATGCTAAACCATTTGTCTGTTTATTTTTGTGACCTGTGCTTTAGAGTCATATTCAAAAAATCATTATCCAAATGTCACAGAGCTTTTCTCCTATGTTTTCTTCTCATGCTTTTACAGTTCCAGATGTTATGTTTAAATCTTTTTAAACTTAAATGAATGGACTTTAAAAAGTCCATTTTGAGTTTATTTCTGGTTATAGTGTAAGATAACTTTAATTACATTCTTCTGCATTTGGAAATTCCACTGTCTCAACACCATTTATTGAAGAAACTGTCCTCTCCCAATTATGAATTATTTGTTGAAAACTAATTGACTGTTCATATTTGGGCATTTGGGGACTCTTTTGTTTGTTTTATTGGTCTGTTTGTCTGTTTTAATGCCAATGCCGTGCTGTTTTGATTACAATACCTTTGCAGAATATGTGATGCCTCCAGTTTTGTTCTTTTTGTTCAGGACTACTTTGGATATTCAGGGTTTTCTGTGGCTTTATACAAATTGTAGGGTTGCTTTTTCTGTTTCTGTGAAAAATTACATTGGAATTCTGTTAGGGATTGCATTAAATTTGTAGATCACTTTGGGTAGTGTGGACATTTTCACAACATTTTTTTTTTCAATCCAGGAACACAAGATATCTTTCCATTTATTTGTGTTTTGTTTAATTCATTTTATCAATGTTTGATAGTTTTGAGTAAACAAGTATTTTACCCTCTGGGTTAAATTTACACCTAAGTATTTAAAATTTTTGTTGCTTTGGTAAATGGGATTATTTTCTTAATTTTCTTTTCCAGTAATTCATTATTAGTACATAGAAATGCTACTGATTTATCATGTTGCTTTTGTATCCTGCATTTTTACTGACAGCTTATCAATTTATCATTGCATGAGTAATGTATTGCACTATGATGTTAGTATGGCTATGACATCACTAGGTAATTGAAATTCAGCTCCATCATACATGTGGTCTGTTGTACAAAACATTGTTATGCATGACTGTATTTGTAAAACCTCTAGATGTGATTAGAGGGCACAATGCTCATTGAGAGTTAAATTGAGAATAATTTGTCAAGACCTTCCAGAACCAATGCTAGGAACAATGACAACGGCAGAAACTCTTGTTTTCTATGTGAGTTTAATAAGAATGCTTTCAGTGTTTAATTTCAAATACAATCATAGCTTGTGATTTTAGAGATAATTAATATCTGTAAAAAAATAGTGTTCAGGACTTTAAGTGCCTTATTATCCTCTGTTTTATTTGATATATTTATCTTGAATATTACTTTGATTTATATCTGTTATTTTTAATCCATATCAATATTGTGCATATCCACCTGCTACTTTTTATTTTTTTTAATTTTTTTTTGAGTTGGAGTCTCATTCTATCGCCCAGACTGGAGTGCGGTGGCCTCTCCCAGCCACCGCAGCCGCGACCTGCTGGGCTCCGACGATCCTTCCACCTCAGCCTTCCAAGTAGCTGGAACTATAGGCGCGCGCTACCACGCCCAGCTAATTTTTTTATATATTGTAGAGATGAGATCTCACCAAGTTGCCCAGGCGGGTCTCGAACCCTCGGGCTTAGGCAATCCACTCACCTCAGCCTCCCAAAGCGCGGGATTACAGGCTGAGCCACCGAGCCCTGCTCCACCTGCTACTTTTTAATATTTTGTTTCAAGTGTTGTTTCAAAAGGCATGATCTACTAGGCATCTTGAAACAAGCTTTGGCCTTGGAGTCTGCAAACCTAAATTTGTGTCATTTCTCTTACAATTTCAATTATAAACTGTCTCACCTTGAGCAAGTAATTTAACCTTTCTTGTATGAGATTTCTTGTCTTTAAAATGATGGTGATGGTACCATGAATCTCAGCATTGTTATGAGGATTAAGTAGAACAGTTTACTTGAAAGTAATTTGTAAACTGTGGAGTTCTCGGTAAATGATAAAATAATATACACTGTGTAAGTCTGAGGACTGAGACTGGAAAACATATCATTTAATTCCCAATGTGCTTTCCACTTATGCTTCCCGCTTTAAAACAATATGCCAAAGTAGGTTTTTGGGAAGCAATGAATGTTTCTGTCAATTGTGGATCAAGCTAGTCTTTCAACAATGAGTAAAAAGAAAAAAAAATGGGAAGAGCAACAGTCATATTTTATTTCTGTATGTATTTGTCTCTCTATGAATTTGTGTGTCAATCACTTTCCAAAGACCAAACAAGCTAGAGGCAAGTCTCCTGCAGCATCAGTGATTACTTGAACAGAGAATATGAAACAAATTAGATAATGTCACCATGGCAACTAGTGAGGCTATTTCATACGTGTCCCCATTCTTTGCAGTATGCGTTTAGTTAAAAAAAAAAAAAAAAAAGACTGACCTAAAAATATTCATGCAACGAGATTTTTGAATTGTGCTCCCTTCTTAAACCACTTTTTTCTGTTATGTCTTTTTTAACAATATAAAGTTACAGAAGAAATTGTGAAATGAAATTACACATTTTAAGTACAAAAATTAAAATTATACAATATAGAAAAATGCATTGTTGTAATACAATTAGACAAAGCAGGATTATAGAGCACAAAAAATAGAATGCATTCTCCCCTTTTCCACATCAAGCCATTGTTTTCCCAGAGTAGCCCCTACTAACAGGTTTATACATCTTTCTGGGATTTATGTGCATTTCAGGGTTATGAAAGCATGCATAATCACACTCCCATTTTATAATATACTATCTATATATGCATATATTTCTTTCTTACCTACTTTTTTATATCTATAATAGTTTAACAAAGGTAGGATTTCTGAGGGCAAGGGATATGCATGTGTATGGGTGCATCACATTGCACTCCATCGATGTATATAATTAAAACTTGTAAATTAACTATTAAAAAATAAAATAAAATCTAAAAAAAGAAATAATTCACAGATTACTTTTTCAAAATATAAACCAACAATTATTCAAAACTTATGAGAGTATGGAGAATAATAAAGATGGATATAGAAGGGTAGGAAAAAAGAAACTTTTCATTGCCTGGGTGTAGAGATTTCTTGAGAGATCACTTGAAGCCAAATACATTCTACCCTTCTGCATTTATGTGAGCCAATAACTTATCTACTTTTCTTTGAGCTAACTCAAATATAATTTTTACACTTGCAGCTGAAATGGTTCTAACTAGTAACAATCTACAAGGTAATGAGTTCAAGTCTGTGGCTCCCAGAAACCACAAGTGGTGTACAATTTTTCCTAATTTTTGTTCCAGTCACATTTTCTTGGCATTTTCCTTAAAATCCGGTGAAGGTACTCTTTGTCATTCCTTGTACTGTTTCCCACTATGGATACTGCTCCCTTGATGCATGTGACTAAATTGCATGGCACTGAAGCTGCTTGCTAATTGAGAATTTCTTCTAGAATTATCTACTAGTCATCAAACCTTAGATTTCACACTTTTTCACAAAATGCCTTCTTTAATTGCAATTTTCACAAGGATTGTATATACCAACCATTCCTTCAGTGTCTACTCATAGTGTCTCTGTGGGGCACATAACAAACTGAAAGATAGGTCTGTCCAGAAGACCAATCACTGATACATATCTAAAATTTTCTCATTGTTTTTCCATCATAACTTCTTCCACTAAAGCCTTCCTTTCTTCTTCCTTTGATCAATTCTCAAAACAGTTTAGTCAATACAGAGTTCGTGTATCACTTTAAAATTTTCATTGCCACAACAAATGTCACTAAACATATTTTCTCCAGTGACCTTCAAAAAATGAAGCATATAGATCCGTTATGTGTAATTCTCAACAGTGAGAAAATTACATTTTCCTAACAACTTAAGCTTTGATGACAGACTTATTCTGTCATCACAAGCACAAATATACACTGTTTATGTACTGATTCCAATTGACAATGACACAGCTGTGAGTAGGAGAACAAAATAAAAACTAATCACAGGAGAAAATACCTTTAAAGGCTAATCCTATTTTTTAAAAATGACTGACGAATATATTTAAGCAATTTTAGTAGCTACTCATTTTTGTATATTTGGCATGCTTCCAAAACACCTAATGCATTTCTTCAGTATATGATGAATAATGTTCAAAAACTAAACCACCATTATGTTCATTTCTCTAATTTAATTTTCTAATGTAAACAAAAATTTGAATTTGTTGAAATTATAACAGGTCTAATTATACACCAACACTTCATTCTAAAACATATATGTGATTCTTATTCTTGACAACCAATATCTCCTAACATCAACATTTTTAGAGAAAATAGCTGAATTTATTCCTTAGTTAAAGGACAGTTGACTAGATGCAATGGTGACCAGGTATCTGGTGGTTTCCTCAGCATAATCTGTGCCTGACTTTGGTCTTGCAAGAATTCTTTGATTGGTTAAATTACAAATGAAATATCTGCAAATAAAACAGAATGTACCAAACCATTCTGCCAGTTTGGTGGAGGGCTGACAGGGTCAAGATAGGAAAGGTGCAGAATGCATGCTCCAACACATCTTTTTTAAGTCTCACATATTTTGTTTGAGAAAGAAATATGAAATGATATAAAAGCAATTACATATCAATCACCAGAAAGTGATGAATGAAGGAGATGTCAAAGAAAAAAATCAGTGTTGGAAGTCCAAGCTAGGGCAATTAGACAAGAGAAGGAAATCAGGTGTATCCAAATAGGAAAAGAGGAAGTCAAGAAATCCCTCTTTGCTGATAATATGATCCTATACCTTGAAAATTCAAGAGAATCTGTCAAAAACTTGCTTGCACTGATAAAGGACTTTGGCAAAATCTCAGGACAAAAAAATAAATGTGCATTCCTATACACCAACAACAAGCAGACAGAGATCCAAATTAAAAGCACAATACAATTCACAATAGTCACACACACACACACACAAATGAGATACTTCGATATTTCCCTAACCAAAGAAGTGAAAGACCTTTACAATGAGAACTACAAATCACTGCTCAAAGAAATCAAAGAAGACACAAACAAATGGAAAAATATTCCACGCTCATGGATAGAAAGAATCAACATTGTTAAAATGTCCATCCTACCAAAGGCAATCTACAGATTCAACACAATACCAATTAAGTTACCAACGTCATTCTTTTCAGACCTGGAAATGACAATACAGAAATTAATATGGAAAAATAAATGACCATAAAGTTCCAAAACAATCCTTAGCAAAAGAAGCAAAGCAGGAGGTATCACACTTCCAGACTTCAAATTTTACTATACATTTACAGTAATCAAAACAGCATGGTATTGGTACAAGAATAGGCATATAGACTAATGGAACAGGAGAGAGATTCTGGAAGCAAAGCTTCAATTTCTCAGTCAACTCATCTTGACAAAGCCTACAGCAACTACTGGAGAGAGGAGAACTTATTCAGTAAATGGTGCTGAGAAAACTGGCTGATCACATGCAGAAGATTGAAGCAGGGCTCTTACCTATAACCATACACAAAAATTAACTCTAAATGGATCAAAGACCTAAATGTAAAACCTCAAACTATGGGAAGCTTAGAAAATGCAGGAGACACCCTTATGGAAATTGGAACTGGCAACCAATTCCTGATCAGAACCCCAAGTTCCCATATCATAAGAAGTAAGGTAGGCAAGTGAGACTTCATCAAACTGATGAGCTTTTTCAAAGCAAAAGAAACCACCAAGAGAGCAGGGAGACACCCCACAGAATGAGAAAAATATATTTGCCAACTGTATATCTGAAGACATGAATAGACACTTCTCAGAAGATATACAGGCAGCCAACAGACACATGAAAAAGTGTTCCAAACAAAACTACATTGAGATACCACCTGATCCCAGTGACAGTGGCCATCATTAATAAAACAAACAACAGCAAATGCTGATGAGAATGTGGAGAAAAAGGAACGATTCTACACTGCTAGTGGGAATGCAAACTAGTGCAACTTCTTTGGAAGACAGTGTGCAAATTTCTGAAAGAACTAGAAATTGTCCTTCCATATGACCCAGCAATTCCCCTCTTGGGAATATACCCGGAGAAACTCAAATCATTCTACAAAAAAGATACCTGCACACGTATGTTTGTTGCAGCTCTATTCACAATAGCAAAAACCTGGAACCAACCATGCTGTCCATTGAAGCTGGACTGGATAAAGGAAATGTGGTACATATACACAATGGAATAATATGCAGCCATAAAGAAGGACAAATATATGGACTTCACTGCAACTTGGATGGATTTGGAGTCGATCATACTCAGTGATCTATCATAGAAACAAAGAAAGAGTACCATATGTTCTCACTCATAAGCAGACCTCGAACAACTATAATACTATAAGAAAGCATTTGGTGGTAATGGGAAACTGTCAGGCGAGAGGGGTGGGATTGGCAGTTGAGGGAAACTGCTAGGGGAAAAAGGGGCATACCTCATCAACAAGGGTACATGCATAATCAATGTTTGTATACCTAACCCTAAATTGTACCCCACATATTTATAATAAAAAAATAAATCATATACAATTGTTTTCCAAGATGGTTTCTACTTTTTAAAAAATAGAATGCTAAATGGCTAACCTAAGAATTGAATTCTCATATATATATGTGTGTATTACATATATATATGAGAATATATACACATATTACACCTGTCATTTGTAATTGCTCATCTTGGAAAATTGTGGCAATAATGCTGAAACCGTTGGAACACAACTGAATTTCATCCTTTGGTATTATCTTCATGGAAGTTTTCAAACTATACACAATGAGTGATTCTTACTTTATAATATTGATACCCCAAATTTCAGTTCCCTTGGTATCCACAACTCATATAACCCTCTTCCCTTTATCATGCAATACTAAGCACAACTAAATTCATAATAAGTGCATATTAGTGTCAAGAGTTAATATTTAATTATATTAAGATGGCTTGGCCCCATTCTATGTATGAGGAAAACCCAATCTCACAATATTCTTTTCATTTCTTTTACTCATTTTTAACTCCAACTATATTTGAAGAATTACTATTTTTAGTTTAATACCCCCTTCATAACTTCATTTTTCTTTAACCACCTGCACTCAAAATAGATTGCTTTCCTTCTTTTGCCTGATGAAAAAAGCAGACAACCTTATAGGCATTGGTGCATGGTAGGCACTAGTAGCTTACTGAAGTTGAGAGAATAAAATAAAGAGGTTATTTCACAGCAAACAACTGAAAAGTAAATGTAAGACATCTGATTTTTCAAGCCCTTCTTCTATTATAACCACTAAAATTTTTTCAATTAACTTTAATAGGTATTTTCATTACAAAACATACAAAAAAGTATAAAGAAGAAATAACTCCTTCAAGTCCAGTGGTTCAGTTTCTTTCTCCAGAGATAGCCTCTATTGTTAATATCTTATTTTCCCTTCTAGAGAGATTTCTCATTAGTATTTTCATTGACTAGTCCTTTTTGATATCTACTATTTCTCTTCCATAACATTTTAAATAAAAATTGGTAATCTTATTTTTTTAATAAAAAATGAATGTATTTATCATGGATAACATGATGTTTTTGAAATATGTATACATTGTAGAATAGCTAAATCAAGCTAATTAACATGTACTTTACCTCACACATTTATCATTTTTTTGTGGTGAGTACACTTAAAATCTATTATCGTAGAACTTTGTTATTAACTATAGACACTATGTGTAGTAGATCTTTTGAACTTATTCCTCCTATACAAGTGAAATTTTGTAGCCTGTATTCAACATCTCCCCAACACCACTACACCCCCAGTGCCTAGTAACCACCATTCATTCTGCTCTCTGCTTTTTTTTTTTTAAGATATGGAGTACAATTCAGGATTAGGTATACAAGAGATCATCATACAGGTAAAGTTTGGGCCTCTCTTTGGTTCCCACTTTGCCTGATTTGAGATCAGGTACCCTCACTGATGTTGTGTCTTCCCCACCCCCACCTCGGCAGTATCCTGCTACTGCCAATCCCTTTCTTATGGTATAATGGCAAATGTTCAGGGTCCACTTATGAGCAAGAATGTGTGATACTCTGTTTTTTGTTTCTGTGCAATAGATCACTGAGTGCAATAGACTCTAAATCCATTCAAGTTGCTGCAAAGTCCATATGTTTGTCCTTCTTTATGGCTGCACAATATTCCATTGTGTATGTTTAACTTTTTAAAGATTCCACACGTAAGTGAGATGATGTGATATCTGTCTTTCTATTCCTGGCTTATTTCACTTAATTAAATGTTCTCCAGCATCATCCATGGTGCTACAGATGGCAGGATTTCCTTCTTTCTCTTTTTGCTTTTTTTTTTCTTTTTTCTGTTGAGTCAGAGTCTGTCTATCACCCAGGCTGGAATGCTATGGCACAAGCATGGCTCAATGCAGCCTTGAACTTCTGGGCTGAAGAGATCCAGCTTCCTCAGTCTCCCAAAACTGGGACTGCAATTGTGTATCACCAAGCTCAGCTAATTTTTTTTTTTTTTTTTTTAGAGACAAGGTATTGCTATGTTGCCCAGGTTGGTCTCAAACTCCTGAACTCAAGCGATCCTCACACCTCAATCTCCCAGAGTGCTGGGATTACAAGTGTGAACCACCCTACCCAGCTGATTTCCTTCTTTTTTGATACTGAATGGTATAGCATTGTGTGTATGCATCACATTTTTTAGCCATTCATCTCTTGATAAACTCTAGGTTGATTCCATATCTTAGCTATTGTGAATAGTGCTGCAATGAACATGAGAGTGCAGATATCATTTTAAAATACTGATTTCCTCTTCTTCAAATATATAGCCAGTAGTGGAATTGCTGGATCATATGACAATTCTATTTTTAATTGTTAGAGGAACTTCCATACTGTTTTCCATCATGGCTGTACTAACATATTTTCTTTTTTAATTTTTTTCAAAGATGTGGGGTACAATTCAGGATTAGGTATACAAATGTTGGTTATGTAGGTACCCTTGTTGATAAGGTGTGCCCCCTCTCCCCTAGCAGTTTCCCTCAACTGCCAATCCCACACCCCCTCCTCCAGCAGTTTCCCACTACTTCCAATCCCCTTCTTATAGTTTTATGATAATTGTTCAAGGTCTACTTATCAGTGAGAACATATGGAACTCTGTTCTTTGTTTCTGTGGTAAATCACTGAGTATGTTCAACTCTAAATTCATCCAAGTTGCTGCAAAGACCATATGTGTGTTCTCTTGGGCTTAAGTTACCCTCCCACCTCATTCTCCTAAGTTGCTAGGACTACAGGCATGCAACACCACATCCAGCTTTTTTTTTTTTTTTTTTTGGTGGAAATGAGATCTTGCTATGTTGCCCAAGCTGGTCTCAAGCTCCTGACCTCAAACAGTTCTTCTACCTCGGCCTCCCAAAGAACAGGAGTTACAGGCATAGGCCATAACACAAACAATGAATCATTAGATCACTTTGGGTAGAATGGATATTTTGCCAGTATTAATTCTTCCAATCTATAAACGCAGAATAGCTTTTCATTTATTTGTGCCCTCAATTTCTTTCATTAATGTTTTATAGTTTTCAGTATACAGGACTTTTACCTCTTTAATTAAATTGACTCCTAAAATATTTTATATTTTGTGTAACTACTATAAAAAGGGTAGTTTTCTTATTTTTTCAGATAGTAATTGTTAGTGTACAGAAACCCTATAGTTTTTTTTTTTTTTTTTTTGAGTTGGAGTCTCACTGTTGCCCAGGCTGGAGGGCAGTGGCACGCTCCGGGCCACCGCAGCCTTGACCTGCTGGGCTCCAGCGATTCTTCTGCCTCAGCCTTCCAAGTAGCTGGAACTACAGGCACATGCTACCACGCCCGGCTAATTTTTTGATTTATTGTAGAGATGAGGTCTCGCCAAGTTGCCCGGTCGGGTCTCGAACCCGCGGGCTCAGGCAATCCACTCACCTCAGCCTCCCAAAGGCGCAGGATTACAGGCTGAGCCACCGAGCCTGGCTCCCTATAGATTTTTGTGCGTTAATTTTGTATCCTAAAACCTTACAGAATTCATGCATAAGCTCTAACTTTTTTGGGAGTGGAGTCTTTACCATTTTTATATATGTAAGATCATATATAAAAGATCATGTCATCTGCAAACAGGGAGTATTTAGTTTTTTCCATTCCAATTTGGATGACTTTAATTTTTCTCTCTTATCTAATTACTCTGGCTAAAATTTTTAATACTATGTTAAATAGAAGCAGTGAGAGTAAATATCCTTGTTTTGTTCTTGATCTTAGAGGAAAGCTTTCAATTTTTACCACTGAGTATGATGTAAGCTGTGGGTTTGTCATACAAGTAAGGTCTTTATTATGATGAGGTATATTCTTTCTAAATTGATTTTGTTGCGCATTTTTATCATGCAAGAATGTTTAATTTTGTCAGGTTTTTTTTCTGACTCTAGTGAAGTGATCATATGGTTTGGGGGTTTTATTCTGTAAATGCACTGTATCACATTTATAGATTTGCTTATGTTGAACCATAAATCCCACTTGATACTTGGTCTTGGTGGAAGATCTTTTTGATGTGCTTTCAAATTGAGTTTGCTAATAGTCTTTTGAGGAAATGTGCATCTATGTTCATTGGACATTGGCCCTTAGTTTTCTTAACTTTGTGTGTGTGTAAGCCTGTGTGTGTGTGTGTGTGTGTGTGTGTGTGTAAGTCCTGCCTGGTAGCAGGGTAATGTTGGCCTTGCAAAATGAGTTTGGAAGTACTTTCTCGTCTTCAACTTTTATGGTATTATGATAATTGTTCAAAGTCTGCTTATGAGTGAGAACATGTGATACTCAGTTCTTTGTTTCTGTGATACATCACTCAGTATTATAGACTCCGAGTCATTCAGGTTGCTGTGAAGTTCATGATTTTGTCTTTCTTTACAGCTGCGTAATATTCCATTGTGTATATGAATCACATTTTTTAAAAATCTAGTCCTTTTTTGATGGGCAGCACATTGGTTCCACTTCTCTTCAACTTTTGAAAGAGGTTGAGAAGAATTGAAATTAGCTCTTAATATATTTGGCAGAATTCAGCAATAAAGCCTTTTTTTTTTTTAACTGATTTTGCCTTCTTGCTTATTACTAGTCTAATTAGATTTTCTGTTTCTTCATGAGTCAGTGTTGGTAGGCTGTATCCGCCTATTAATTCATCTATTTCTGCTAGGTTATTAAATTTGTTGGTGTACAATTGCTCATAATAGTCTCATATGATCTTCTTTTTTCCCTTAGTATCAGTTGTAATGTCTTCTCTTTCTTATTTTTGGTATTTGAAACTTTTCACTTTATTTCTTAGTGTCACTAAAAGCTTGTTGATTTTGGTTATCTTTTAAAAAAACTCAGTTTTATTGATCATTTCTATTTTTTTCTAGTATCTACTTCATTTATTTCGACTCTCATTTTATTATTTTCTTCCTGCTACTAACTTTGGACTTAGTTGTTATTTTCCTAGTTCTTTGAGGTGTGATATTAGATTGTTTACTTCAGATTTTTTTTTTCTTTCTTTCTTTCTTTTTTTTTTTTTTTTTTTGGTGTGCACTATTTGCTAGGTTCATTTAGTCTAACATGGGGTTTAAGTCCTATGATTTTCTGTTTGGATGATCTGTCGGTTGCTGCAAATGAGGTGTTAAATGTTCCCTGCTATGATGGTATTATAGCCCATATGTCTTTTTAGATCCAGAAGCTTTGGTTTATGTACTTAGGTGCTCCAATGTTCAGTGATGGGACACTTTTTTATTACTGATTCGGTTTGTAATTTTATATACAATTTACAATTGTTATGTCTTCTTTATAAATTGATACCTTTATCACTATATAAAAACCTTCTTTGTTAAAGTCCATTTTCTCTGATATAAATATAGCTACTCCTATTCTGTTTTAGTTTGCCTTTCCACGGAATTTTTTTTTTTTTTTTTTGCATCCCTTCACTTCCCCTATATATGTGTCCTCACAGGCGAAGTGAGTCTTTTGTAGGCAGCATAGAATTGAGTTTTTGTTTCCCAACCTCTTTGATGCCTTTTGATTGAAGAATTTAATTCATTTATATCCAAGGTAATTATTGATAATTAAGGACTTATGACTCATTGTCTTCTGGTTGTTTGTAGGTCCTTTGTTTCTTTCTTCCTCTCTTACTATCTTTCTTTGTGATTAGGTTATGTTCTCTTGTGGTATGCTTTGATTCTTGACTTTTTATCTTTTGCATATCTACTATAGTCAATCCTAAGGTAAAAGAGAGGAAAGAGTTACTAAAAATTGCAATAGAAATGCACATATCACACAGCTAAATTAATAAGTCTGAGAACAAATTCTCTGAAAATTTAATAAATTCTGAAACTATAAGCAAATAATCAAGAAAACAAATAAAATTCATGAACTAATTGTATAAGAGGGCGTAATAAAAATTAAATGTTTAAAATTATTATTATAGTGATTATTTTAAAATGATTTACCTAAAACTAAGTTGCTAATCTGACTAAAAATGAAGTAGATGCCAAAAGAAAACTAATGACTAAACTCAAAATTTCTTTAAATTCCTAAAATTGTTTTACTAGAAACACAGTCATTAAATCAAGTCAAAGTATTTAGGACTCAGAGCAAGATGGTGACAGGGCAGCCTGGTCTATGAGACCCTCCACAAAGGAGAACACAGAAGGTCTCTGGCTCTTTCCCCGGGGGCTGCAGATCCCATCTCAGCAGCCTGCCGTTCACACGGAGCTCGGCCGTTGCCACCGCTGAAGCATCACGGCAGTCTAGTCAGCCACTGCAGCCGCAGACACAACAACCACCGCCATTGCTGCCGCCTCTGTGGTGGCCATTACACATCATGCCACCCGTGCTTGAGGCAATCCACAACTTCAGACCTTGAAGCCCCTGAAAGCAAGATCTGTTGAGATTGCTGCCGCCTCTACTGCCACCACGACGTCCTACCAGGCCGTGGGTCTCTTCCTGCATGCCCTGAGGCAGGCTCCCATCTCTGGCCTCTGTCCAGCTCCAATCCAGCTCTATTCCCCTCTGGGGTGAGCGGCTGAGATTAAGACCATCTGGAGCGGTGAGATAGCACCACCGGCTGGCGATTCCAGGTAACAACACCGAAACAGGAAAAACAAGCTTGAAAAACAGACACAGGCCAGATTTGAATGGTGAACTGGGCAGTGGTGAACTGAGTGATGATCTGAACTGCCCTTCACAGCAGGCCAGGGGCAACTGACCCTAACTGTGAACAAATTTACCAGCCTGAGAAGACTGCTGGAAATCAGAGCTGAAAGGACATTGGACTTAAACAAAGTCTCAGAGTGTGCTTGATTGGTTCTGTTAATTTAATGACTTGATTCTATTCCTACTGTTTTGTTCCATTTCTTTTCTTTTCTTTTCCTTTTCTTCTCATTTCTGCTCTCTGTAAACCATATCTTTGTATAGAGGAACAGCACACCAATAAGGTGGTTGGTTAGCTCGTATGTTAGCATCATTTAGTTTTTTTTGTATGGGAGTTGGGTAGTCTATAGCCGTGGTCTATTGATTTTATCTGTTTCAGTTTTGGTCTCTCTCTCCATTTGTTGGTACACTCGTCTGTTTCCCCCCTTACTCCTCTCTCTCTCTACTCCCCTATTCCCCCCACTGTCTGCTCCATTCTCTTCCCTCTGTTAACCTCATTTTATTTCAGGGAGTAAACCTATAATCCCACTGCATGGACAGATTCCAAGGCAGTGAGAAGTGGGTTTCAGATTATCCATACACCTGTTGGTGGATACCAGGACCTACAGATAGATTTTGAATCACAGCTCCCCCCCTTAAGTAAATCTCAAAACTGCAAAAAAACCACCCCCAACATACAGTGCAACTCCAGAATTGAACAAAGTAAGAGGGCATACATAAAGAAGAATAGGAGATTGAACAAACAGAAGTAAAAGCAACCCCTCTACCCCTGAATAACAGAATTAAAGAAGATGCTGACATGGAGGGAAGGAAAAAGTGGGGGGGGGGCACACAAATGAAGAAAAACCAAAAGAAGAATATAGGGCTCAAACAGACCCCAGGGAGGTCAGACATTGAGAAATCAGACTTCAGAAAACAAACAATGAAGAGCCTCCAGAATGACTGGTCACATGCAACAAACCCAGACATCAAGACATTAATAGAGAGAATTAAAAAAATTGAGGAGAGAAAAGAGGAAAATAGGAAGGAGCTAATGTCAGAAATAATAGCAGTAAAGAATACTGTGATGGAAATAAATAACAAACTAATAAGCATGGAAAGCAGAATTAGCCAAGTGGAAGAAAGAATCTCAGAGCTTGAAGACCAAAACACAGAACTAACCCAAACTGTCAAAAACATAGAAAAGAAGTTCAAAAAGACAGAACAAAACCTTCAAGAGATGAATGATCACTTCAAGAGACCGAACCTAAGAGAAATTGGCCTTCCTGAGGCAGAGAGAGAAACAGAGGCCACACTGAAACAAACATTTCATGAAATCATTCAAGAAAACTTCCCTCATCTCATCAGTGATGCAAAAATTCAAACACAAGAGATTCAGAGAACTCCTGCAAGACAACAAATGAGAAGAACAACTCCTAGACACATAATAATTTGCCTAAACAAGGTAGGTATAAAAGAAAAAATCCTAAAGGCAGCAAGAGAAAAAGGTCAGACTACCTACCAGGGAAGACCAATTAGAATAGCAGCAGATTTATATACAGAAACCCTTCAGGCTGGAGAGCTTGGAGCCCTATCTTCAAAGTTCTAAAAGATAAACAATTTCAACCAAGAATAACCTACCCAACCAAGCTAAGCTCCATCAGTTAGGGAGAAGTGAAATCTTTCCCAGATATCCAACCCTTAAGAACCTATGCTGCCACCAGACCACCTCTACAAGAAACACTTAAGTATTGAACACAGAAAAAAAGGAAAAAAGAACAATGTCTCACAAGAGTACAGGCAAAAGATTAAAAACACACATGAACCAACTCCAAAGTCAAAAGAAAGACAACACACAAACAGGAAGAACAACAACAACTCTGTAAGAACATTATGACAGGGATCAACTCTCACATTTCAATAATTAGTTTGAACATGAATGTACTAAATGCACCACTGAAAAGACATAGAATGGCAAAATGGATAAAATATCACCAGGCAACAATTTATTGCCTTCAAGAGACTCACCTCATTAGAAAGGACACTCACAGACTCAAAGTAAGAGGATGGGAAACAAATTTTCAGGTGAACGGAACACAAAAGAAAGGAGGAGTCACGATCTTAATCTCAGACAAAATACCCTTTAAGCTATCAATAAATTTAAAAAGATACAGAAGGCCATTACATAATGATAAAAGGTTCAATCCATCAACAAGAAATATCCATCCTAAACATATATGCACCAAACATAGGAGCACCAACTTTCATAAAGCAACACCTAGGTAAACTAAAAAAAGATACCAACTCCAATACCATCATAGATGGGGACTTCAATACCCCACTCATAACCCCAGACAGATCATCAGGACAAAGAGTCAGCAATGAGATCCGAAACCTCAATGTTACTCTTGATCAAATGGACTTAACTGATACCTTCAGAACCCTCATCCAAAGACCATAGAATACACATTCCACTCATGACCACATGGAACGTACTCTAATATCGACCACATACTTGACCATAAATCAAGCATAAGCAAATTTAAAAGGACTGAAATATTACCATGCATCTTCTCAGACCACAGTGGAATAAAAATAAACATTAACACCAACAAGGTGCCCCCAAAACCCACAAAGACATGGACACTAAACAGCATGATGCTAAACAACTCCTGGGTCAATGATGAAATCAAAACAGAGATTAAAAGATACCTGGAAACAAATAAAAATGAAGAAACATCTTACCAAAATCTCTGGGAT
>CAUYQG010021121.1:0-18926 GCA_963574415.1 Tarsius wallacei
GGCTAATTTTTTTGATTTATTGTAGAGATGAGGTCTCGCCTGCCCAGGCGGGTCTCGAACCCGTGGGCTCAGGCAATCCACTCACCTCAGCCTCCCAAGGCGCGGGATTACAGGCTGAGCCACCAAGCCCGGCCCACATAAATTTTTATAAGATGATAAATAGGTGACACTTGAGTGTGACATTCCTATTATTTAATAAGAACTTCCAAATGAGGTCTTAGGTGTTATACAAAGAATTTTCTATTTATTATATTTCTTAAATCTCACAGTTACCACTATGAGGTAGGTGCTGTCAGAATTATGATTTATTAATAATAAATCAGAAAATTGAATCATAGAGAAGTTATATAACTTTTTTTTTTAGGTCAGACAACAAATAAGAGTCTGGTCTCCAGCTTTTAATCACCATATTATTCTAAATTCAAAAATGAACATGTGACCAAAAGAGCAACAAAAGGACAGAAATTGAAAAGTGAAAAATCTGATAAAACAAGTGAAAATTATTAAAAATAGGCAGAAACACTAAGCCTTTTCAAACACCTTTAGTATATGAACAAGAGGAAGGGTAAGGTAGAGATGTGCCTATTAAGTGAGAATCTATTTAGTATGCAGTTAACAGAGATGTTTACAAAGCTGGCTTTTGTGTTCTTTTGACATGCCCCCATTATTCTTTGAGTTCTACCTTATATTTTTGACCCTTATGTTAATGTTTGCCACTAGATATAGGAATGAGAAAGAGTAAACAGTAAAATATATCATTGTTATTATGCCAAGGGATAGAATGCCCCACATAAATCTTTGGGGAAAAAATTTGTAATATATCAAGCACAACAGCCTAGATGGTTGGAAGTGTCAAATCAAAAGCTTTTCCAGTCAGTGCAACACCATTAAGTTTCTAGAAACATATAAAGATTCATTTATGAGCTAAATAAATGTTCAGCTCATTGTCTTCCTCCATGAGCTCAAACTCCATCCAAATTCATAGAGATGGAGTGTATGTTAGTTTATCCAGGCAGAGAGCTATTATTCTTAGAGGAACTAGGTCTATCTTAGAAAAATCTGTGGACTAAAAATTTATCTTAGCTGTCTTTGTCAATTAGCTTGCTTTTGGTAGCAAATAACAGAAAACTCCAGCTCAAATTATTTAAACAATAGGGAAAATGTATTATCTCACATAATAGGCAGAAGATAGGTTGGTTACTGGGTTCGTTCTGCTCTGTCATCTTCAGTGTGTTAGCTTTTATTCTCAGGCTTGTCTCCTGATGGTAGCAAGATGGCTGCTGCGGTTCCAGGTGTCACATGTAGATTTGACCACATCAAACAGAAGAAAAAGAGCCATCTCATTCTGTGGATGTCTTATTAGCAAGGAAAATTTTTCCCCGAAGGCACTTGCATTGCCCCTAGCAGACCTGCTTTCATGCATCATTAGCCCGAATATCACATGCTCATGCCTAAACCATGACTGACTTAGATCAGTGAAAATTCACCTGGAGATAGGAAGGACTCAGATATTCATATTTTTAAAAACTGGAATTCTGGGCCAGGCACAGTGGCTCACGCCTATAATCCCAGCACTTTGGGAGGCTGAGATGAGAGATTGCCTGAGCTCATTGGGTTCGAAACCAGCCAGGGCAATTTGGCGAGACCTCATCTCTACAATAAATCAAAAAATTAGTTGGGTGTGGTGGTACATGCCTGTACTTCCAGCTACTTGGAAGGCTGAAGCAGAAGGATCACCTGAACCCAACAGGTCAAGGCTGCAGTGACCATGAACGTGTCACTGCACTCCAACCTGGGCAACAGAGTGAGACTCCAATTCAAAAAACAAACAAACAAACAACTGGGATTCTGTTAGCAAGAAAAAATATAAGGAGGGAACAGTAGTTAGGCAGGCAACCAACAGGTATCTACTTTTCTACTAAATAGTGAGCATTTGATATTATCATGCCCATAGGCTAGGGGCGGAAAACATACTGCATGGGTACTAATATCCCATACACATGATAGATGCCACCGATGAATAATAGTACTTTTTAATGAGTCATATAATCAACTGCACAGGTTTATTCTCTTTTTTTGCAAAAATAATATGAATAACTTCCTTTCAATTCAACTTTCGGTGAAAATTGACATTGTGCCCTAATACCCACAAATACTGTAGAGTATAATTCCAACAAACATGAATATTCTCCTATATAACCACAGTACAACTATCAAAATCAGGAAATTGACACTAATACATTACTATTACCTAATACTCAAAATCTATTCATGTTTACCTATTGTTCCATTAATGTCCTTTGTAGCTAAGAGATTCAACCCAAGATCAAATGTTGTATTTAGTTGTGTTTTTCAATCTGGAACAGTGATTCCTCAATCTTTCCTTGCCTTTCAAAAATATTTTACACTTTCAAAGATTACAGGCCAGGTTTTTTCTAGAATATTCCTCCATATGGGTTTGTGTGATGATTCTCATGATTAGAGGCAGGTAATGCATTTTTGGGAGGATTACATAGGAGTGATGCTGTGTTTTTCTCCTTGCATCCTATCAGGTGATACACAATTTCAATTTGTCCCATTACCAGTGATGTTAATTTTGATCACTTGATTAAGGTGGTATCTTCCAGATTGCTTCACTTAAAATTACTCTTTTCCACTTTGTAATTATTAAGTATTTTGAGACTATGTAAATATTCTGTTCCTTGTCAAGTTTTCACTCGCTAGTTTTAGCATCCCACAATATTTCTTGGTTGATTTAACAATTGCTACAATGGTTGTCAAATGGTGATTTTCTAATTCCAAAATTATTTCTGCATTTATTAGTTAGTATTTGACAGTAAAGAAAATTTTTCTAGTCTTTCCACTTGCTTATTCATTTATCTACTTGTATCAGTATGGACTAATAGGATCCTATTTTACTATGTACTATAATTAATTATTTATTTTGATCCTCTAATTGTCACAGATTCAGCCCCATCGAGCTGGCTTTTGTGTTCTTTTGACATGTCCCCATTATTCTTTGAGCACTACCTTATTTTGGGAGCACAATAGGCTTGTACTTTTCATATCTTAGTCCTGGAATAAGTTATTTCTCTCAGCATCCCTGATATCTTTTAACAGAGAGTACAATTTAGAAACCTAGATATGGGCACTTGGTATGCTCATTGCTGCTGGGTTGTTGCTGCTACTAGATCCTCTAGGAGCTAAATATATGTCCGCTACTATGGTTTGAATGTATGCGTCCCCCCAAAATTCTTGTGTTCTAATCTAACCCCCAAGGTCATGGTATTAAGAGGCGAGAGCTTTAGAAGGTTTCTAGGTCATGAGGGCAGAGCCCTTGTTAATAGAATTAGTGACCTTATGCAAGAGACCTGAAGGAGCTTTTTGCTCTTCTGGCATATGAGGACACATAAAAGGTGTCATCTATGAGGAGAAGAACACTTGCTTGACATCAAATCTACTGGCACCTTGATCTTAGACTTCCCAGCCTCCAGAACTGTAAGTAATACATTTCTGTTGTCTATAAATTACTCAGTTTCAGGTATTTTTGGTCTTTGTTGTTGTTGTTTCTTTCTGAGTCAGAGTCTCACTCTGTCTTCCAGGTTGGTGTACAGTGGCACGCTCACGGTCACCACAGCCTTGGCTTGCTAGGCTCAGGCAATCCTTCTGCCTCAGCCTTCCAAGTAGTTGGAACTACACAGGCGCGCACCACCATGCCCAGCTGATTTTTTAAGTTTATTAGAGAGACAAGGTCTCCCCACATGACCCACGCTGGTCTTGAACCCCTGGGCTCAGGCAATCCTCTCGCCTCAGCCTCCCAAATTGCTGGATTACAGGCATGAGCCACCGCGCCTGGTTTCAGGTATTTTGGTATAGCAGCCCAAATGGATGAAGATAATGCCTATTATAATGTAAATTTAAATAAATCACAATCACTTAAGTTAGAGCCTTACTACTCCAAGATCCACAAACCAGCAACATCATTATCATCAGGGATCTTGTCAGAAATACAGTATCTCAGTCCCCATGCTGGACCTACTAAATCAGAATCTGCATTTAACAAGAACCCCCAATTTATCTGCTCCTTAAAGTTTAAAAAGCACTGAGTCAGAACAGTCATCAGCTAACAGCATATCCACCCTGGTCTCATCTACAAAACGTAAGTAGTAAAAGTTCATCTCCTCTAGCCTCAGAAATTGAAGGTAAAAGTAAATACTCCAGACAGCAGTGGCATGCACCTGCAGTCCCAGCTGCTCTGGAGACAGAGGTGAGAGGATTACTTGAGCCTCGGAGATCAAGTCCAGCCTAGGCAACATAGCCAGACCCTGCCTGTCTCTTAAAAAAAAAGGACTCCATCCTATCTCATCCCTTATACCATTATTTTTATTCCCTCACTTCCTTCTTCTTTTCCTATGTCTGCCTCCCTCCCTTCTCTCCTTTTTAAATGTCTAGTTCCCCTAAATAGGTGATAAACACCTTTAGAATAAGAACCATTTGTGCTATAAGTTGACAGTTTATTAGTCAAATATCAAAAATCTGGTCAGTGATTTACAGACTAACTTCCGAGGGAGCTTTATCTAAAGAATGCAATGAAATAAAGTCCAGTTAACTTGTTCTGCTTTCAGAATTAGCTTCAAATGAGAGGACTAAATTATTTTTCTTACTAGAATGTCAACATTTCAATTCTGGAATCAGAAAAACCTGGATTCAAATATCTGTCTGCAACTTGCTGGCTGTGTAATCTTGAGCAAGTCTCTTAAACTCTCTGAACTTCCATTTCTATTTCTGGAGTGCTTAAGCTCATGAGCTTGGTAATTAGAAAGCCTAGCTCTCAATCCTGCTATGTAGACTTGAGCAAGCTATTTAACCTCTCTTTCCTTCAGCAAAATACAGACCTACTTCAGAGGTTCGTCATAGGCAAATACATGTCACGTGCATAGCACAGTGCCTTGGCACATAGCCTATGTTCCATAATAGTTAACTTTGTTCTTTCTTCAATTTTGAAATAAAGATAAGAAATATCTACAGCAAAAGTGGTTATGAGGGCTTAGATGAGATAACACAGAATCTGAAGAGTGTTTGGTACAAAGTAAGTGCTCAGAAATATTAGCTGCAATGGGCTCACATTGTTATGAGAATTCAGAGGAATAAGATAGTATGATACTCATAATCATTTTTATCTCTCCTAGTAAGAGGTAATTCTCTTTCTGTTTTAGAGATTTTTGACCATGTTTGTAACCTGCAAGCCTGTAAGCCTGTTTTAAAGGGATTTTTGTGTGTTTGTTTGTGTTTTTTGGGGGAGTCAGGGCCTTACTCCGTCACCCAGGCTGGAGTACAGTGGCACGATCACGGCTCACCACAGCCTCGACCTCTTGGGCTTAGGCAATTCTTCTGCCTCAGTCTCCTGAGTATCTGGGACTACAGGCATGCACCACTACACCCAGCTAATTTTTTTGATTTATTATAGAGATGAGATCTCGCCATGTTGCCTAGGCTGGTCTCAAACTCCTGGACTCATGCGATCCTCCCGCCTCAGTCTCCCAAAGTACTGGGATTACAGGCGTGAGTCACTATGCCCAGCCTCTGTTTTTGGTTTTGTTTTCTTAAAGCCATTCTACACCTTACTTACTCCCTACATTGATCACTTATTTACATGCTGGGATGCTGCAGAAGTCAGCAACAAAGCATTTCAACTCAGATCAGACTTGGTAATGTTCCTTGTATCCTAAGGTCTTGCTTTGGAAATGGCCAGCACTGTCTAGTTCTTCCCAGATGAATGGCTGGATTTAACCTTCAGGAAGGGAAAAGAAAAAGCAGATGGAAAGAAATGTTCCAAAATCTTCTTTAAGATAAACGGCAAGGACTATGTCTGCCTAGGAAACGACTTTAAAGGCCATGCAAAGGATAAAAGGAGGAACAGTGGAAAGAGCAGCATCCAATTGCTATGGCAACTGGAATCTTGCAAATAAATACTTCAGCATAGCCTGTTTCTCAAACAAACTGACCTATTCATTCTGTTCTTCGGTCTCCCTCCTGCTTCCTCATCCTCCTTTCATTAGTACACACCCATTCCTATCATACCTTGGGACAAAAGGAAAAGTACTCCCCCGGAGCCTTCCCACCCACCCCAGAATAAAACCTGGCAATATATTGTTTGTTCATACACGGAGACAGGAAGTCTCTACTGTGTATCATGAACTCTATTCCTTCATGGATATTGTCATATTAAGTTCCTGGGAGGTATGGTAAGCCAGGAATCTCCTCAAAATTCTGACAGTCAAAACAATACTAGTCTACTAATGACTTGCTGAGTCACCAAATTTCTCTAAGCATCCCTTTTCCTGTGTACATAAGGGAAATACTGCTCTAAATTATAGGAAGTATGGGTAAAATTTGGGTCATTAGTATTCTTACTCAACCGACCCAGTTTGGACCAGTCTCCCTCTCCAGCCTAAGCTCTCACTGGTCTCCTGTGCTGTAGCCAAACACGTCTACTTGTTCCTGGCACACACATTTCTGTGCCTTGGCTCTTGCCATTCTCTCTGCCTGCAATGCCCTCTCCTCTTCTCTCCATTTCCTCCTTCTATTTTATCAAACTCTCATCTGTCTTCCTATATGTCTCAAACCAAATAGCACCTCTTCCACAAAGCCTTTTCTGATTTCCATGGCTGGTAGAGATCTTACTTTTCTTATTTGTGTTCTTTTCTGGTATTTGTAGTTATTTATGTGCATCTTTCATTCCCCTTCATCCCTCACCACCCTCAGAACAGATTCAACCCCTTGAGAGCAGAGACTATGTTTTCTCTTTGATTCCCCATAGTACCCCAAACTATAAAAGGCCTGTGTACTTACATGTATCTCTCTCCAACCAAACTTTGACTTATAAGCTCTTTGGGACCAAGGGTTATCTCTTTATACCCAATACCTAGCTCATTGCTTGGTACATAGTTGGTACTCCAAAAATATTGGTTGAAGTAACGAATAAAAATAGATGTTTTGTTGGGAAGTAAATTAAATTAATTTGCAAAATGGAATTTCGGATTCGTAGGAAAAGTATTTTGAGTAGTCACAGATTTATAGAATTTATTCATTCAGTCATTTATTCAGCAGTGATCAAGGCAAATGAAAATCTTGATTTTGGCTGGGCTCAGTGGTTCAGCCTGTAATGCCAGCACTTTGGGAGGCCGAAGCAAATGGACTGCTTGAACCGGCAGGTTCGAGACCAGTCCGAGCAACTTGGCAAGACCTCGTCTCTATAATAAATAAAAAAAATTAGCCAGGCGTGGTAGCACACGCCTGTAGTTCTGGCTACTTGGAGGCTGAGGCTGAGGCGGAAAGACCGCCGGAGCCCAGCAGGTCGACGCTGGGGTGGCCATGAGCGTTCCACTGCACTTTAGCCTAGGCGACGGAGTAAGATTCCAACTCAAAAAAAAAAAGAAAATCTTGATTTTATGAAACTTATATTTTACTGGGACAAGCAAATAATTAACATATAAAAAAAGAAAGCAAGAAAACGTTAAAATGTTTATAGATATCGCCAAATCTCTGGGGGTCAAAATTACCCCCCGTTGAGAACCACTGTGTTAAAGGGATACCTCTTTCTGAGTGAGTGACATGAGTTGAGACCTAAAATAAAAAACAAAAATAAACCTTCAAAGCCAGTGAAGTGTATTCCAGGCAAGAGACTACAGCACAAATAGATAGGCCATAGTGACTGAAGATAATGAGTGAGGAAGGGAATGATATATATGATGTTACTGAAGAGAGGGACACAGGCCCAATCATGTAGTTGCTTGAAGTCACCTAAGGAAGCTTAGATTTCATGTGAAAACCATGAATGCCATTAGAGTTTTTAAGTAGAGAAGTAACATGATCCAATTTATGCTTCTAAAGATAACTCTGACTGCAATGTGGCAAATGGATTGGGCAAGTAAAAGCAAGGAGATCAATGTGCAGGTTATTGGAACAATCCAGGTGAAAGAGGATGGAGTTTTAGTCTGAGGTAATTGTGGTGGAAATGGAGATGTATACAGATGTATGACATAAAAGATTTATGGCCGGGCGCGGTGGCGCCAGCCTGAGCCACCCGGCATTTTGGGAGGCCGAGGCGAAAGGATTGCCTAAGCTCAGGGGTTCAAGACCAGCCTGGGCAACTTGGCGAGACCTCATCTTTACAATAAATCAAAAAAATAAGCTAGGCATGGTAGCATGCACCTGTTGTTCCAGCAACTTGGAAAGCTGCGGAAGTATTGCCTGAGCCCAGCAGGTCAAGGCTGTGGTGGCCGTGAACGTGCTCCTGCACTCCCGCCTGGGTGGCAGAGTGTGACTCCAACTAAAAAAAAAAAAAAAAAAAAAAAGATTTATAAGACAAATACTACCACATAAAATTAAATATTACCAGATCAGACAGGACAACCTATGAAGAGATAAACTAGGCTCCTTGCTCCATCTCTCATAGCACTGCGTGATTTATTGTCTCCATTTTCTCTGCAGATGAGTTTTTGTGTATCCACTAAACTTTAGCCTTCCCACAGCCTGGCCTCTAGTGTACCCTTTTGTTCAAACACCCACCATCTACTAATCTCTCAGCATCCCAATTCCAAATTTCTGGGAGAAGGATTCTGAATGGTCTGGTTTCCTTCTCTTCTAGGACGCTTCGGAAGGTGAAGTTCACTAAAAATGGATATGGGTGAGAAAACAATGATTGGTATATCTCCTGAAGATGGCAGGGTTTTTAAATTCTAAATAGTGTGGGCCAGGCACAGTGGCTCATGCCTATAATCCCAGTACTTTGGGAGGCTGAGGTAAAAGGATTGCCTGAGCCCACGGGTTCAAGATCAGTCTGAGCAACTTGGTGAGACCTCATCTCTACAATAATCAAAAAATTAGCCAGGCATGGTGGCGCGTGCCTGTAGTTGGAGTTGGAGTTTCACTCATTCACCCAGACTGGAGTGCAGTGGCCGCTCCCGGCCACCGCAGCCTCGACCTGCTGGGCTCCGGCGATCCTTCCTCCTCAGCCTTCCAAGTAGCTGGAAATACAGGCGCATACTACCACACCCGGCTAATTTTTTGATTTTTTGTAGAGATGAGGTCTCACCAAACTGTCCGGGCGGGTCTCGAACCCGTGGGCTCAGACAATTCACTCACCTCGGCCTCCCAAAGTGCGGGATTACAGGTTGAACCACTGAGCCCAGCCAGTCCTTTTTTTTTTTTTTAAGAAAGTAGGATTTATTGAGAGGACAGAAAGGCTCCCACAGTGGGAGGGGACCCAAAGGGGTTGCCCTGTGTTACTTTTTTAAAAGGTCTGGTGTGGTGGCCCACGCCTGTAATACCAGCACTTTGGGAGGCTGAGGCGAGAGGATTGCTTGAGCCCAGGAGCTTAAGATCAGCATGGGCAACTTAGCAAGACCTTGTCTCTACAATAAAATTTTAAAAATTAGCCAGGCATGGTGGCATGTGCCTGTAATCCCAGCTACTCGGGAGGCTGAGGCGGAAGGATGGCCTTAGCCTAGCAGTTTGAGGCTATGATGGCCATGAGCGTGCCTCTGCACTCCAACCTGGGTGACAGAGTGAGGGTCCAACTCAAAAGAAAAAAATATGTATATATTTATGTATGTCGCAAAATATGCATAACACACACATTTACCATTTTAACCATCTTAGTTGTACAATTCAGTGAAAATTTAACAAATTCATAGTGTTGTACAATAATCACTAACATTCATTTCCAGAACTTTTTCATCATTCCAAACTGAATCTCTGAAACCCATTAAACAATAACTCCCCTTTATTCCCTGCTCCCAACCCTTGGTAACCTCAGTTATGCTTTCTGTCTCTATAAATTTGCCTACCCTACCCTAGGTATTTAATATAAGTGGAATCATACAGTATTCATCCTTTTGTGACAAGCTTATTTCACTTAGCAAAATGTTTTCTTTTTCTTTTTTTTTTTTTTTGAGTTGGAGTCTCACTCTGTCGCCCAGACTGGAGTACAGTGGCACGCTTCCAGCCGCCGCAGCCTCAACCTGCTGGGCTCCGGCGATCCTTCCGCCTCAGCCTTCTAAGTAGTGGGAACTACAGGCGCACGCTACCACTCCCGGCTAATTTTTTGATTTATTGTAGAGATGAGGTCTCGCCAAGTTGCCCAGGCGGGTCTCGAACCGGCGGACTCAGGCAATCCACCCAACTCAGTCTCCCAAAGCGCAGGATTACAGGCTGAGCCACCGAGCCTGGCTAGCAAAATGTTTTCAAAGTCCATGCATGTTGTAGAATGTATCAGAATTTTCAGTTTTATTTATTTATTTATTTTGAGTCAGGGTCTCACTTGGTCGCCCAGGCTGGAGTGCAGCGGCATGCTCACTGCCACCGCAAACCTCGACCTGCTGGGCTCAGGCACGATCCTTCCACCTCAGCCTCCTGAGTAGCTGGGACTACAGCAGTGTACCATCACGCCCAGCTAATTTTTTTATTTTATTATAGAGACGAGGTCTTGCCAATTTGCCCAAGCTTGTCTCAAACTCCTGGGCTCAGGCAATCCTCTCACCTCTGACTCCCAAAGTGCTGTAATTATAGGTGTGAGCTGCTGCACCTGTCCAGAATTTCATTTCTAAGGTTGAATAATATTCCATTGTATGAACATACCATTTATCTGTCAATGTCTGAGTCTCCACCTTTTGGCTATTGTGTATAATGTTGCTATGAACATGGGTGTACAAATATCTCTTGAAAGCGTTCCTTTCAATTCTTGTGGGGATATAAAAGTGGAATTGCAGGATGATATGGTAGTTTTATGTTTAAGTTTTCCACAGCATTATACCATTTTACATTTCTACTAGTAATGCATGAGGGTTCCAATTTTATACAACCTCACCAGCATTTGTTGTTTTCTGTTTTTTTGACAATAGTCATTCTGATGGTTGTGAAGTGATATTTCCTTGTAGTTTTGATTTGCAGTTTCCTGCTGGTTAATATATTGAACATCTTTTCATGTGCTTTTTGGTCGTTTGTACAACTTCTTTGGAGAAACGTCCTTTCAAATCCTTTGCCCATCTGTGAGTTGGGTTGTTTGCTTTTTATTGTTGCTGCTGTTGCATTCTAGAGTTTTAAAAATACATTCAGCATATTAATTCATTATTTGATACATGATTTGCAAATTTCCCATTTTGTGGATAAGATGGCAGTTTTTAGACTTGGTGTCTGCTTATGCAATTGCTATGAAACAAATTCACCCAAAGAAGCTTTAGTCTTGTTCCAGCTTGCTCCAGAGGTCTGGATCAGGGAAAATTGGATTGTGGCTTAAAACAGCTATATCTACGCCAGAGAACTCCCTCAGAAGCTGGTTCTGTTTCAGATTTAGCCCAGATATTTTATTTTTCTCCTTTAAGATCAAGGCAGAAGAAGCCATGAATGAGAGAGTCAAGGTAAGGCTAGAAATAAAAAACTGTCCTATTCTTATCACAGTTGCACTGGATTATTCTGATTTATTTTCTTACTAAGTCTTTCTTGATGGCAGATACTGCCATATATATTTAAAACTAGTATTCTATTCAGCATCTAGCACATCAGCTTTAACATAGTAAATGCTCAATAAATTCTTAATTGACTTATTAATTGATTAGCAATTTCTATATTTATTCCTTTTTTTTTTTTTTTTTGAGTTGAAGTCTTACTTTCTCTTCCAGGCTGGAGTGCAGTAACATACTCACAGCCACCACAGCCTCAACCTACTGGGCTCAGGTGATCCTTCTGCCTTAGCCTTCCAGGTAGCTAGAACCACAGGCGTGCACCACCACACCCAGCTAATTTTTTGATTTATTGTAGAGATGAGGTCTCACCAAGTTACCCAGGCTGGTCTCAAACCCCTGGACTTAGGCAATCCTCTCACCTCTGCCTCCCAAAGTGCTGGGATTATAGGCATGAGCCACCACACCCTACCTCTATATTTATTCCTAACTGACTATTTGGTATCAAATAAAAAACATTTGACTGACTACATATCATGACAGTAAATATACAAGATTATAAAATTTCAAAATAACTTTTAAAAATGAAGTCATGTTACATAGCTTATAAAATTTATTTTTAGGCCAGACATGATGGCTCATGCCTGTAATCCCAGCACTTGGTTTTTTTTGTTTTTTTGAGTTGGAGTCTCACTCTGTCGCCTAGGCTGGAGTGCAGTGGCATGCTCCTGGCCACCGCAGCCTCAACCTGCTGAGTTCAGGCAATCCTTCCGCCTCAGCCTTCCAAGTAGCCGGAACTATAGGCGCGCACTACCAAGCTCAGCTAATTTTTTGATTTATTGTAGAGATGAGGTCTCACCATGTAGCCCAGGCTAGTCTCGAACCCTCAGGCTCAGGCAATCCTCTCACCTTGGTCTCTCCCAAAGTGCTGGGATCATAGGCTTGGGCCACCGCTTCTGGCCAATCTCAGCACTTTGTAATCCTAGAGTTAGATGCTTCTTATTCCCTACTCCATGGAATCCCCGTGTTTACCCATATTACAGCACTCCATTGTCGTGGCATGACTACTTACTTGCTGTTTACTTTTCTATGAAACTGCACATTCTACAAGGGCAGAAATTTGCTTGTCCACCTTTGAATCCTCCCAGTCTATCACAGATCCAATCACATAATAACGTTTTAATACATGTTTATTGAATTTAAAAATACATGTTTTTTTTAGTCAGAGCCTTACTCTGTCACCCAGGCTGGAGTTCAATGGCATACCCACGGCCACCACAGCATCGACCTGCTAGGCTCAAGTGACCCTTCCACCTCAACCTTCCTCTAAGTGGTCAGAATTACAGATGCATGCCACCACGCCTAGCTAATTTTTACATTTATTTTGCAGAGACGAGGTCTTGTCAAGTTGCCCAGGCTGGTTTCGAACTCTGGAGCTCAGGCAATCCTTTTGCCTCCGCCTCCCAAAGTGCTGGGATTACAGGTGTGAACCACTGTACCCAGCTCCTGAGCTGCTGCTTAATAACAAGTATGATCAGAAATGTGAAGTACTGGCATAGGGATACACATGTAGATCAAGGGAATAAAAATGAGAATACATATTCCCATTAGAGATGATTTAAATAAATAGATAGATAAAAGAAATGAGAATACAGAAATAACCTCTCACAAGTGTAATCAATTGATTTTCAAAAACAGTGCCGAGATGATTCAATGGGGAAAAGAAAAGTCTTTCCAAAAAATGGTGGTGGAACAACTAGTTACCCCATATGTAAAAGAATAAAATTGGGACCGAGTGCAGTGGCTCATGCTGTAATCCCAGCACTTTGGGTGGCAGAGGCGAGAGGCTCTGAGCCCAGGGGTTCGAAACCAGCCTGGGCAACTTGGTGAGACCTCAACTTTACAATAAATCAAAAAATTAGTCAGGCATGATGTCACGTGCCTGTGATTCCAGTACTTGGAAGGCAGAGTTGGAAGGATCGCCTAAGCCCAGCAGGTCGAGGCTGCGGCTGCCATGAGCGTGGTACTGCACTCCAGCCTTGGTAATAGTGAGACTCCGACTCAAAAAAAAGAATTCATTGGACGCTTTCCCAATGTGATACACAAAAATTAACTCAAAATAGATAACAGATGTAAATATACTATTTAAAACCATAAAAATCTTAGAAAAATATAGAAATATGACTTTGTGAAGTTTATTTAAAAAATTTTTTTTTTTTTTTGAGTTGGAGTCTCACTCTGTTGCCCAGACTGGAGTGCAGTGGCCGCTCCTGGCCACCGCAGCCTTGACCTGCTGGGCTCTGGCGATCCTTCTGCCTCAGCCTTCCAAGTAGCTGGAACTACAGGAGTGTGCTACCACACCCGGCTGGGTTTTTTTTGATTTATTGTGGAGATGAGGTCTCGCCAAGTTGGCCAGGCGGGTCTCGAACCCGCGGGCTCAGGCATTCCACTCACCTCAGCCTCCCAAGGCGTGAGATTACAGGCTGAGCCACCGAGCCCGGCTACTTAAAATTTTTTTAGATACCAAACCAAAAGCACAAAGCAGCACAATAAAAAGTAGATAAAGTGGACTTCATCAAAATTAAAAACTTTTGTTCTTCAGTGGAAGCCATCCAGAAAGTAAAAAGATGTAAGAGAATACTTGCAAATTATATGTCTTAAACTTATGTCTAAAATATATTGTAAAACTCTTATAACTCAATAATAAAAAGATATAACCTAATTAAAACATAGTTAAAGGACGAAATAAAACCATCTTTGTCACAGATGACATTATTTTCTATGTAAAAAATTTGAAAGAAATGACCAAAAAGGAAAAAAAAACACCTGGAACTAATAAGCAATCATAGTAAGTGGTTATAGTAAGTTGCAGAATGCAAGCTTACAAAATCAGCCAGGTGCAGTAGCGAGAGCCTATAATAGCAGCTAGCTACTTTGGAAGCTGAGGCAGACAGATCACTTGAGCCCAGGAGTTCAAGGATGCAGTGTGCCATATTCACACCTGTAAACGGCCACTGCACTCCAGTCTAGGCAACACAGCATTCTCTGGAGAAAAAAAAAGTCAATGGCTTTCTTATACCAACAATGAACAAATGGAATTTAGAATTAAAAACACAATTCGGTTTACATTAGCATCCCCCAAAATGAAATATTTTGGTATAAATCTAAGAAAATATGTACAAGATCTATGTGAAAAACTACAAACTCTGATTTTTAAAAAGTCAAAGAAAGGCCAGGCCCAATGGTTCAAGCCTGTAATCCCAGCACTTTGAGAGGCCGAGGCAAGACGGCTGCCTGAGCTCAGGGGTTCGAGATCAGTCTGGGCAACTTGGTGAGCCTTTCTCTACAATAAATAAAAAAATAAGCCAGGTGTGTTAATGCACACCTGTAGTTCCAGCTACTTGAAAGGCTGAGGCGGAAGTATTGCCAGAGCTCAGCAGGTTGAGGCTGCGGTGGCAGTGAATGTCACTGCACTCCTGCCTAGGCAACAGAGTAAGACTACGACTCAAACAACAATAACAACAACAAAAGTCAAAGAAGAACTAAGTAAGTAAGGAAATATTTAATGATTGTAGATAGGAAAACTCAACATCATCAAGATGCCAGTTCTAGATCAGGCATGATGGAGCATGCCTATAATTCCAACACTTTGGGAGGCCGAGGCGGGAGAATGATTTGAGACCAGGAGTTTGAGACCAGCCTTGGCAACACAGAGACCTGGTCTCTACAAAAAGTTTTTAAAAAAATTAGCCAGGTGTAGGGGTTTATGACTGTAGTCCCAACTATATGGGGGGCTAAAGTGGAAGGATTGCCTGAGCCCAGGAGGTCAAGGCTGCAGTGAGCAATGATCATGCTACCACACTTCAGCCTGGGTGATAGAGTGAGACCCCAACTCAAAAAAAAAAAAAAAAAAAAGACCAGCAAGTTATTTTGTGGATATCAACAAACTGATTCTAAAGTTTCTACAAATGTGCAAGAGACCTAGGATTGCCAACACAATATTAAAGAAGAAAACAAAGTCAGAGGACTGACAACATCAGAGTTCTGATACTACCTAAATTCAAGTCTTGCTATAAAGCTACAGTAATCAAGATGGTGTCATATTGCTGAGAGAATAGACAAATAGATCAATGGAAAAGAATAAAAGAGACCAGAAAGAGGCCTGGCAGAAAAGTAGAAAGGGGTGGAGTATAAAGATTGAAATGGTTGGAGGGAAGATGCCAGGAAATACAGACCACGATGTGTTCTAGAGCACCTATGGATAGACTTCAAGAACAGACAGGATTCTTTTTTCTTTTCCTTTGAGACGGGAGTGAGGGTGGGGAGATGGGGATGAATGGTAAGACAGAATATGTGTTCAGAGGCAGGGCAAGAAGTTGAGAAAATTCCTGACTGATATACCCTGCCATTTATCCAACAAATATTTATTGGGCAACTTTTACATGTCAGGCCCTATGCCGGGTCCTGGGGATTCAAAGGTGAATAAGACAAGGCTTCTGCTCTCTCAGAACTTAGATTCGAATGGTCTCTACCTTTTTTTCTTCCTTCCTTCCTTCCTTCCTTCACACAGACTGTCTTAAATTCTTGGGCTCAAGCGATTCTTCTGCCTTGGCCTCCCAAAGCACTGGGATTACAGGCGTATCTCTGTTTTATGAAGTAGGAGATAAAATTTCTGCTAGAAGGAGGTGTGGGGGAGAAGGGACTTGAGGAGAGTGGTGACTATTTAGAATATCTTTTTCAGGGAATGGGAAAGCAAAGATTAATAGGAAAATATTGTAAGGATTGCTGCTTGCCATGGAGAATTTAGCCAAGAACGGATAAGTTTGTGGTAGTATGAATCCAAAAAGCTATGTGAAGTTTTTCTTTCCCTCCAGAGGTCATAAGCCTAGATAAAGTAGCAGAGAAGATAGGCAGATTAATCTAGCATTACAGGTTTAACAGACAGTTACAATAGAGTAAAGATCCCTAACCCCCAGGTCACAGAAGCTTCATCTGTATTTACAGCCATTCCCCACTGCTCTCATTACCGCCTGTGTTCCATCTTCTGTCAGATCAGCAGCTGTATTAGATTCTCACAGGAACATGAAACCTACTGTCAGTTGTGTATGAGAAGGATCTAGGCTGTGCACTCCTTATGAGAATCTAATGCCTGATGATCTGAGGTGGAATTGAAGCAGTGATGCTAGTGCTGGAGAGCAGCTGCAAATACGGATTAACATTAGCAGTGAGGTTTGACTGCATAGAGACCATCATAAATCAGTTTCTTGCAGACTCACATCAAAACCCTATCAGTGAATGGCAAGTGAGTTGATATACTTCAATTGTACAGTGCATCTGATAGCAGGCTTTAAGTCAGAATCCAACACTTATTTTAGTCCATGCATGGCCCCCAATTATTTTATTTACCACTTCCATCTGTGCCTCTTTTTTTTTCCTGTTATGTATTTTTTATTACAGTTAGTCCATGCCTCTCTTTTTTTTTTTGAGTTCTTGTAGAGATGAGGTCTCACCACGTTGCCCAGGCGGGTCTCGAAACTGCGGGCGCAGGCAATCGACTCACTTCAGCCTCCCAAGGCGTGGGATTACGGGCTGAGCCACCGAGCCCGGTGCCTCTTTTTTTTAATGATGAGTTGTGTAATTATATATTACAATGTAATAATAATAGAAATAAAGTGCACAATAAATAACCATTCCTCCTCCTCCCTCAGTCCATGGAAAAATTGTCTTCCACAAAACTAGTCTCTGATGCCAAAAAGGTTGGGGATCACTGGAATAGAGGGACAAAGAAGAAAAGGAGTTGGCAGGAGAATAACGAATCTGATAAACTATTGGATGGGACATTAGGCTCTTTCAGGTGACAAGGAACTCTCAACTCGGATTATCTCACAGGCAGAGGTAGAAGGTAACAATAGTCAAGAGGAAGGGAGGAAACTGGTTCCATAGACAGGTATTGTGGATAAATGAAAAAATGCCTGGGATACAATATAGTTTCCAGCCCCCTAAAATCAACTCTGATCACTTGGTTATCTTTTACCTTCTCAGAAGTGGATGCCCATTTGCTCCTTTCTCCAGGGACCGTTTTATATTCATAACTGTTTCCTACTGTCTAGTCTCTCTCTCTTCTTCTCTGTATATATTTACTACTTCTGCCTGTCTGCATCAATTTGTTGTATGTTTTGCATCAAAACTCCCCCAAAAGAGGATTTGATTGGGTCAGTTAGGTCCATTCAACATGAACCACATCAAAGACTTCTGATCTCCCTTATGTATAGTCTATAAATGTTTACCTTTTGCTGTAATATAGACTTTTGAGCTAAGGATAATAGGATTATATGATATAAAGTGTGACCACCCCAGGTTACTTTTCTCAGAAAGAAATCGTAGTTAGAGTTTCATGGATCATCTAGGACTAAATAATAGAGAAGGAAATAAAGTCAGAAGGGGACTTAGGGGGAAAAATGAAGTTAAAGTTCAATGATATTGGCCGGGCTCGGTGGCTCGGCCTGTAATCCCAGCACTTTGGGAGGCCAAGGCGAGTGGATTGACTGAGCCCGTGGGTTCGAGACCCACCCGGGAAGCTTGGCGAGACCTCGTCTCTACAATAAATCCAAAACTAACCGGGTGTGGTAAAGCGCGCCTGTAGTTCTGGCTACTTGGAAGACTGAGGTGGAAGGATCGCCGGAGCCCAGTGGAGGCTGTGGTGGCCAAGAGCATGCCACTGCATTCTAGTCTGGGCAACAGAGTGAGACTGCAACTCAAAAAAAAAAAAGTTCAATGATATTGAACAATTAGAACATTAGGATTAGGGAAATGAAAGAGTTCAAAGGAAAGAATGATGGGTAATTTCAGATTGTTACAAGGGGGTGGAGATATTGGAATTGTATGAAGGGGTCCCCCCAAAAATGGAATTTAAAAAAAAATTTTTTTTTATTATCATATTGTAGGGTACAGTTAAGGATTAGGTATACAAATATGCTTCTTTCAGACACCCTTGGTGATAAGAGGTGTCTCCCCGTCCCCAGACAGATATTGAGTACCGGTAATCCCATCCCCCCTCCTCTCTCCTCCCCATAATTTCCTGTCAGTCATTTTCTTATAGTATTACGTTGGATGTTCAAGGTTCACTATATGAGTGAGAACATGTGATACTCCGATCTTTGTTTCTGTGAGAGGTCACTCAGTATTATAGATTCTAGTTCCATCCAAGTTGTTGCGAAATCCATGATTTTGCTCTTTTTTATGGCTGCGTAGTATTCCATCGTGTATATGTACCACATTTTTTTAATCCAGTCCTCTTTTGATGGACAACATGGTTGTTTTCATGTTCTTGCTATTGTGAACAATGCTGTGATAAACATACGTGTGCAGGTATCTTTTTTATAGAGTGATTTGAGTTCTTCAGGGTATATTCCCAGTAGGGGGATTGCAGGGTCATATGGGAGGTTGATATTTAGGGCTTTTAGA
>CAUYQG010021124.1:0-15534 GCA_963574415.1 Tarsius wallacei
CCAGTAGGGGGATTGCGGGGTCATACGGGAGGTTGGTGTTTAGAGCTTTTAGGAATCGCCACACTGCTTTCCAAAGAGGTTGCACTAGTTTACACTCCCACCAACAGTGTAGAAGTGTTCCCTTTTTGCCATACCCTCTCCAGCAATTGTTATTTTTTGAGTTATTGATAATTGCCATTCTGACTGGAGTTAGGTGGTATCTCAGTGTGGTTTTGATTTGCATCTCCCTGATGATTAGTGAGATTGAACACTTCTTCATGTGTCTGTTGGCTGCTAGGATGTCTTCCTTTGAGAAGCGTCTGTTCATATCCTTTGCCCATTTTATAATGGGGTTGTTTGTTTTTTTCTTTTCTGCGCATTTGGAGAATACAGACTTTGGATCACAAATAATGAAGAGCCCTCAGAATGACTGGTCTCAAACCACAAACCCAGATAGCAAGACATTAATAGAGAGAATAAATAGAATAGAGGAGAGACAAGAGGAAAGAATGAAGGAGTTGATAAAAATTACTGTGAATGAAATAAATAACAAACTGATAAGAACTGAAAGCAGAATTAGCCAAGCAGAAGGAAGAATCTCAGAGCTTGAGGACCAAAATATAGAACTAACCCAAACTGTCAGAATCATGAAAAAGAAGTTTTAAAAGACAGAGCAAAACCTTCAAAAAATAAGCGATTATTTCAAGAGACCAAAACTAAGATTAATTGGACTTCCTGAGGCAGAAAGAGAGACAGAAACCAACCTGGAAAAAACATTCCATGATATTATCCTAGAAAACTTCTGTCATCTTATCAGTGATGCAGCCATTCAAACACAAGAGATTCAGAGAACCCCTGCAAGACAACAAATGAGTAGACCAACTCCTAGACACATAGTAATTAGCCTGCACAAAGTAGGGATAAGAGAAAAATACTAAAGGCAGCAAGAGAAAAAGGTCAGACTACCTAGAGGGGAAGACCAGTTAGAATAGCTGTACACTTATCCACAGAAACACCTCAGGTGAGGAGAGCTTGGAGCCCAATCTTCAAAATTCTCAAAGATAAACAATTTCAACCAAGAATAACCTACCCAGCTAAGCTAAGCATCATCTGTGATGGAGAATTAAAATCTTTCCCAGACATTTAATCCCTAAGAGCTTAAGCTGCCTCCAGAACAACTCTACAAGAAACACTTAAGAAAGTATTAAACACAGAAGAAAGGGGAAAAAAAAGAATGACAATGCCTTTCACAAGAATGCAGGAAAAAGATTGAAAACACACACGAATCAACCCCAAAACCAAAAGAAAGACAACAAACAAACAGCAACAACAGCAACAAACTGTATAAGAACCTCACGACAGGGATAAACTCTCACATCTCAATAATTAGCCTAAATGTGAATGGACTAAATGTACCACTGAAAAGACATAGAATAGCAAAATGGATAAAATACCATGAGGCAGCAATATATTGTCTCCAAGAAACTCATCTCACCAGAAAGAAAACTCACAGACTCAAAGTAAGAGGATGGGAAACAAAATTTCAGGCGAATGGAAAACAAAAGAAAGCAGGAGTCACAATCTTAATATCAGACAAAATACCCTTTAAGCTATCAAAAATTTAAAAAGATATCGAAGGTCACTCATAATGATAAAAGGTTCAATCCATCAACAAGAAATATCTATCCTAAACATATATGCACCCAACATAGGAGCACCAACTTTCATAAAGCAGCTTCTAGGTAAACTTAAAAAAGATATTGACTCCAACACTCTCATAGCTGGGGCCTTAAATACCCCATTCATGACCCTAGACAGATCATCATGACAAAAAATCAACAAGGAGATCCAGAACCTCAATGTGACACTTGACCAAATGGACTTAACCGATACCTATAGAATACTCCACTCAACAACCATGGAATATATATTTTACTCATTACCACATGGATGTACTCTAAGATCAACCACATCCTCAAGTATAACCATATTTCACAAGACTGAAATTCTGCCATGCACCTTCTCAGACCACAGTGAAATAAAAATAAATATCAACACCAACAAAGTCCCCCCAAAACCCACAAAGACATGGACACAAAGCAGCATGATGGTGAGCAACTCCTGGGTCAACATGGATATCAAAACAGAGATTAAAAGATACCTGAAAGCAAATGAAAATGAAGAAACATCTTACCAAAACCTCTGGGATGCCATGAAAAGAGTACGAAGAGGGGAATTCATATCTCTACAGACACACATGAAGAAAATGGAAAGATCACAAGTTAACAGCCTAACAAATCACCTAAGGAGCTGGAAAAGCAAGACCACCAAAACCCTAACTTCATCAGAAGAATCCAGATCACCAAAATAAAAGCCCAAATTTGGGACATAGAAGACAAAAAGATAATACAACAAATCAACAAAAGAAATAACTGGTTCTTTGAAAGGATAAACAAGATTTATGAACCCCTAGCTAGACTAATCAAGAAAAAGAGAGAATGAGCCCAAATAAACATAATCAGAAATGCAAAATATCAAGTAACAATTGACCTTGAAGAAATACAAAAGATTATCAGAGACTACTATGTACACTTGTATGGAAACAAACTTGAAAACCTAAGGGAAATGAAGGACTTTCTGACATCACACAACCTCCCCAAATTGAAACAAGAAGAAATCGAGACCCTAAATAGAACAATAACAATCCAGGAAATTGACTATGTCATAAGAAAACTAACTACAAAAAAAAAAAAAAAAAAGCCCTAGACCAGATGGTTTTCCAGCAGAATTCTACAAAACATACAAGGAGGAACTGATACCAATCCTACTGAAAGTATTCCAGGAAATTGAGAAAGATGGAACTCTCAAATCATTTTATGAAGTTAACATCACATTGATACCCAAACCAGGTAAAGATTCAACAAAGAATGAGAACTACAGGCCATATCCAGGATGAACATAGGAGCTAAAATTTTCAAATTGGATTCAACAACACATCTCAAAAATCATCCACCACAACCAAGTAGACTTCATCCCCGGGTTGCATTCATAAGACCATAAACATAATTAAATACATCAACAGATATAAAAACAAAAACTTCATGATTATATCATTAGATGAAGAAAAACCTTTCGATAAAATCCAGCAACACTTCTTGATAAAAATCCTCAAACAACTAGGCATAGATGGAACATACATTAAAATAGTAAGAATATCTATGAGAAAACCACAGCCAGCATACTACTAAACAGAACTAATTCCCCTGAAGACCGGAACAAGACAAGGATGCCCACTCTCACCCCTCCTTTTCAACATGGTTTTGGAAGTCCTAGCTAGAGCAATCAGACAAGAGAAGGAGATCAGGGTATCTAAATAGAAAAAGAGGAAGTTAAGTTACCCTCTTGCAGATGACATGATTCTATACCCCAAAAACCCATGCTAATCTATCAAAAAAATCTCCTTGCACTGAAAAAGGACTTTGGCAAGTCTCAGGGAATAAAATCAATGTGCAAAAGTCAGTCGCATTTCTATACACCACCAACAAACAAACAGAAACGCAAATAAAAAATCCCATTCACAATAGCCTCCCAAAAATCTACCTTGGCATCTTCCTAACCAGAGACATGAAAGACCTTTTCAATGAAAACTACAAAACACTGCTCAAATAAATCAAAGATGACACAAACACATAGAAAAATATTCTATGCTCATGGTTTGGAAAAATCAACATTGTTAAGATGTTCATCCTACCCAAGGCAATCTACAGATTTGACACAATACCCATTAAATTATCAGCAGCATTCTTCTGAGACCTGGAAATGACAATACAGGAATTCATACGGAAACATAAACAACCATGAATCACCAAAAGAATCCTCAGGGAAAACAAAACAAAACAAAACCCAGTGGGAGGTATCACACTCCCAGACTTTATACTATTATAAAACTACAATAATCAAAACAGCCTGGTATTGGTACAAGAACAGGCATTTAGACCAATGAGACAGGATAGAGATTCCAGCAAGCAGCAAATCCTAATTTATCCACCACCAACCACCGGGGAAAGGAGAACCTATTCAGTAAATGGTGCTGGGAAAACTGGCTGATTACATGCAGAAGACTAAAACAAGTTTTCTACCTATCACTATACACAAAAATTAATTCTAAATAGTTCAAAGACCTATGTATAAAACCTCAAACTATAATAATCTTAGAAAATGCAGGAGACACCCTTATGGAAATTGGAATTGACAACCAATTCTGATCAAAGCCCCAAGTGCCCATGCCATAAGATATAAGATAGATACGTGGGACCTCATCAAACTGACAAGCTTCTGTAAAGCCAAAGAAACCATCAAGAGAGCAGGAAGACAGCCCACAAACAGGGAAGAAGTATTTGCCAACTGTATGTCTGACAAAGGACTAACATCTAGGATCTACAAGGAACTCAAACGTGCCAAAAAGAAAAAAAACAAACAGCCCCATTACAAAGTGTGCAAAAGATATGAATAGACACTTCTCAAAAGAAGATATATTAGCAGCCAAGAGATACATGAAAAAATGCTAAGCCTCACTAGTCATCAAAGAAATGCAAATTAAAACTACACTGAGATACCACCTAACTCCAATCAAGATGGCTATCATCAATAACTCAAAAAATAACAGATGCTGGAGAGGATGTGGTGAAAAGGGAACACTTCTACACTGTTGGTGGGAGTGTAAACTAGTACAGCTTCTATGGAAAGCAGTGTGGCAATTCCTAAAAGATCTAAACATTGACCTTCCATACAACCCCGCAATCCTCCTCCTGGGAATATACCTGAAAGAACTCAAATCACTCTATAAAAAAGATAGCTGCACAGGTATGTTTATCGCAGCATTGTTCACAGTAGCAAGAACATAGAACCAACCATGCTGCCCCTCAAAAGAGGATTAGATTTTAAAAAATGTGGTACATATACACAATGGAATATTATGCAGAAATAAAGAAGAACAAAATCATGAACTTCACAGCAACCTGGATAGACTGTTATACTGAGTGACCTTTCACAGAAACAACAAACTGAGTATCACATGTTCTCACTAATAACTGGACCTTGAACAATTATTGTAATACTATAAGAAAAGGATTGGCACTAGTGGGAAACTTTGGTGGGTGAGAAGTGGGATTGGCAGTAGTGAGAATCTGCCTGGGAAAGGGGAGGCACATCTCATCAACAAGGGTACCTGCATAATGAATATTTGTATACCTAACCCTGAATTGTACCCCACATCTTTAAAATTAAAAAAAGGAAAAAATAAAAAATAAATTCTTTCCCACATGCTTTCTTGGAAGTAGCCAACCCATAACCCCTGAGGGAAAGCTCATAGATCTTAATAAAGACAATGTCTCACAGGTCCTCTCTCTCACTCCTCACCCAGTGGTTGAGCTCCTGGCCTTCTCTAGACTTCTAATTAGCCTCCTGTTGGCACCCCTAACCTCTCTGATCTGTAAGTAATACATTTATTTGTTTCATTCATTTTGTTTTACCTCCCCAATGTGTTCACACATTTTTCTTTCATTGCTCTCCTAGAAAGTGGCTGTTTTAGGCTTATCTTCATTTGAGGTCTAGGAGAGACCTCAAGACTGAATTAAAAATAAACTATAACAATAAAAATCACAACAGAAGGAATTCTACTATTATCCACCTGCAGAAACCCAGGAACTAAATGAACACACAAAAATTTTTTAGAGGAGTGGAAAACTATACCCATGGAATAGCATCATCAGCTAATGTTATTGTTCAATAGAAAACATGAAAAAGAAAAAAGAGGCAGAGCTGGTTACAAGATGAACATGGGCAAGAGGCATGCTGTATACAACCCTGATTTTCTGAACCTGGAACAAAAGTGCAATAAAAGAAATAACAGAGAGAGAGAGAGAGAGAGAGAGAGAGAGAGAGAGAGAGAGAGATTACACAGCAGACAATGACAAATGGAGGGAGACTGGGGAAAAGGGCAAGAGAACTTGCCACATAGATAGGCTTAATACAAAGGAATCATCCTGTTGGGTATACCCTTGACATTAAGTGTTTGACTTATAATCAGGGAGTATGGTTACTGTTTTCATGGAAAAAGGCAGATCCTAACTCCACCAAAGATCAGTTGTGAAAGTGAGCGGTGATTTTTGTGAAAATAACACAGGATTTAGTGTCAGAGAAAAATCTCTACGAGCCTCACCTTCTTTATCTGCAAAATGGCTATAAGTAATAGTGATTAGCTCATTGGATTATTAAAAGCCTTAAATGAGATATAACAAAGTGCTCAGCACAATGCTTGGCGAATGGAATATAGAAACTGAATCTTTTCTTGTGGGTATTCAGAAATTCTCTAAATTTAGATGTGTTGTTAGCGCTCATATGACCTTTAAATAAAACTATCTTCCTGGAAGATAAGGCTGAATATAAGGCTTTGGAGTCAAATAGACTTGAACTCGAATCACTTCTACATCTCTGACAGCTTGATATCCCTGAGGTGATGGCTCAATCCAACTTTTAGAGATCTTGTGAGGATTAAAACAGGTAATAAATGTATTTAAATGGCTCACTGCTTTAATAACATTTTTAAAAATTAGAATTATTTTTGCTTGTAAGATGAAGATCTGGTTAGTATTTTTTAATTGAATGATGAGCTCAAATATTTCTAATTAGCGTTTACAAAAACTTTAGATTTGGGAGGTATTAAGAGTCTGTTTGTTACATAGGCATATTGTGTACAGGTGGGGATTGGGCTTCAGGTATCCTCATGCCCCAAATAGTGAACAATGTACCCAACAGGTGGCTTCTAAGCCTTTGCTCCCTTCCCCAACCCCTCTTTTAGTTTCCCTACTATCATTTCCATCTTTATGTCAATGTAGCTTCTACATAAAAGTAAGGACATGTGGTGTGGTGTCTGGTTTTCTGTTTCTGAGTTAGTTCACTTAGGATGATGATCTCTAGCTCTATACATGTTGCTACAAAGAACATGATTTTGTTCCTTTTTTTACACCTGTGTAGTATTCCTTGTTGTATATATACCACATTTTCTTTAACCAGTCACTTGCTGATGGGCACTTAGGTTGGTTCCATTACTTTGCTATTGTGAAAATATGAGCACAGGTATCTTTTTTAATATAATGATTTATTTTCCTTTGAATAGATATACAGTAGTGGAATTACTGGATTGAGTGGTGGTTCAATTTTTAGCTCTTTGAGAAGATAGAGGTTGAACTAGCTTACATTCCCCCCAACAGTATATGAATGTTTCCTTTTCTCTGAATCCATGCCAACATCTATTGTTCTTTAACTTTTTAATGAAAGCCATTCTGACTGATATTGAATGATATCTCATGGTGGTTTTATTTTTTATTATTTATTTATTTACTTATTATAAACATGAGGGATACAATTCAGGGTTAGGTATACAAATGTTGATTATGCAGGTGCCCTTGTTGATGAGGTGTGCCCCTTCCTCCCCTAGCAGTTTCCCTCAACTGCCAATCCCTTTCTTATAGTGTTATGATAATTGCCTTTTGCCTTGATGATCTATCTAAGGCTGTTAGTGGGGTATTCAAGTCCCCTGCTATAACAGTGTTAGAGTCAATATCTTTTTTTAGTTTACTTAGTAGTTGCTTTATAAATTTTGGTGCTCCTTGGTTGGGTACATATATGTTTAGGATGGATATTTCTTGTTGATGGATCTCTTGTTTTTCTCTTTAGTGCTGTTATTCAGTGTCAGTGGGAGAGATTTTTCCTTCTGATTTTTGGTCAATTCTCTATTCTTCCCTGAACTTTGCTCTTTTTGTTCTATTTTGAAACAGGATGGTGGATGGGAAGCTTTGCTGTCTCTTGTAGTTTGTAGGATTCAGAAACTACTTGCAAATTACAATGTTCACTGATTGTGGTATGTGTTTCCTGAGACCCACTCTCCACCACCACTCTATATTGTGATGCAAAGTAGAAACCAATGCAAAAAACAATTGAATACATGCACACACAGACAAATACACACACTCCCCAAAACAAACTGGAATAACAACAAAGTGAAAAAAACAAACAACAGAAAACCTAGAAAACTGAACACACACACACATGCCTAGCACAAAGTGAATGGAGAAGAAAAACAGAAAGACTGGGGGGGGGGGGGTGGATGCATTCAGATTGAACTCTCACACATATGTTGACACACACCTTAAACTATAAAAAATAAAAATAAAAAAACTCAGAAGAACAAAAATAAACCAACAACAACAACAAAATTGAAAGATGAAAATTCAATCATTCATATACACACATAAGCAGAAAACAAACTAAAGAAGAAAGAAACAGAAAAAGAAAAACAAAAAAAGAAAAAAAAATTGGGAGGATGCAGATCAAACCTTCACATACACATTCAATCACAAAGGAAAAATATTTTTTAAATAGATGAACTAACAAACAAACAGGCAAAAAATTAAAAAAAAAATTAAAAAAAAAACCTGCCCTCTGGTGGCAGGCCCTGTAATTGTTCCTCTAATCTGGTCTCTCCTGCAGTGCTTCCACCTCTTTCACTCTCTCCTCAGTGTCTGAAACAGGAAAGGAGGAGGGGCAGTGGAGATGGGTGGGGCTGCTGTCTTCCCCTTCCACTCTCAAATGGTCAGGGAGATCGCCAGTGGGGAGGTATGGGATTGTCTCTTCCCCAGGTGTGTACTCACGGGGTGCCCCAGCCAGGCCTATCCTGGAATGGAGTTCTCCTATTGATACTGACATCCAGGTTCTGCCTGGGTTTGTCCCTCTCAGTCATGGCCCAGCTGTGTGGGTCTGATGTTCAGAGGATTGCTTGGGAGGAGGGGGTTTGGGTCAGCCCTGGACTCACCACTGATCTCTTTGGAGTCCTTCCTCGTCCTTTTCTGGCCACAGCCTTTGTCCTTTGGCTGGATCAGGGGCGTCTGGGACTCAGCACTCGTTAGGTCCCTCTGAAGTATGTGCTTTCAGGATACTCCCCCTGAGTAGTTGATCTACCAGTCACAGAGATCGGGTCTGTTGCTCCGTGGTGAGCAAGTTGGAACACTTTCCTGCCACACCTTCAAGACTGTGGTGGGGTGCCTCTCTTGTCCTCTTCTGTGGGACTCTGCCTCTTGACTACCTCCGCAACCCCTGCTGCCAGTGCCCAGCCAGGGGCTGAAGTGGTGAGGCAAAGCCTGGAGCTGGCAGTCTCTCCTGCTGCAGTGCTGAGTCAGAGCCTGGGGCATAGTCTCTCCCACCACTTCTTCATGGGAAAACTGTGTCTGTTTAAAAAAAAATGACTCTCAGTTTCTGTGACCTGGGAAGAGCCAGGGACCAAGCAGAGAAGCTGTAGCACCAACTGTTGCATCAGGGTCCCGGACACTTGCTCATAAGCCCCCACTTAGTCAGTCTCTCCCAGCATTTTCTTTCCAGGAAGGTTTTTGTTGATTTTAAAAAAAAAAGGTGCTTTGTGTCGTGGGAATTGCTAGGTTCCAAGCCCACCAGCTGTGGCACCAGCCGCTGTACCAGAAGAGCCCTGACCGCTAGCTCCCTAGCCCTCACTCAGTCAGCCACTCACATGCCCACTCACTCACCAGCACGTACACAAAATTTTCCATACACTCACTCACTCACACTGGGACTTGCATAGTCTGACTGGCTCAGCCGCCATCTTCCTTAGATGCCATCATCAGCCTCATGGTGGTTTTAACTGGTATGTTATATAAATCAATGACCTCTCCAATAAAGAAGTGGTAAATATTCAATTAAAATTTCATACTTATATGATAACATATAGCTAAGAAACATTAATAAATGTGTCTTAGAACATGAAAAAAATCAATGACAGAATCAAAAATAGTCTATGCATCCTGACCATAATTTCTCTAATTTTTTAAAAAGGTTCTCAAGCATTGAACATTTCTTTCTAGCTATTTTTTTTTCTATTAGCTTATTGGTTGGTTTTGGCTTAAAATATTTACAGTTCACATTATTGCCCCTATATTTTATGTAATAGGTCCTCTTTAAACTTAAGTGCCAACTTCTATTTGTTAAGCCACTTAATTAACATATGATTGATATAAATACCAAAAGCTGTACACAATTAATGCATTTATCTAGTTGAATTTGAAAATAAGTATATACTAATTTTTATCTCTTCTTTATCAATCTTGCTAAAGGTTAATCCGGTTTATTGATATTTAGAGCCTGCTTTTTGTTTCATTTTGTCTATTTTGTTTCATTAATTTCCGCTATTCTCTTTATTATTTTCTTCTATCTTACTTAGTGTTTAACTTGGTTCATTTTATCTAGTTTCTTAATTTGAGATGTTTCTTCTTTTCTAATATAAGCCTTTGAGGCTTTAAGATTTCTTTTAAGCACTGCTTTAGCAACAACCAAGAAATTGATATATTGTATGTGCCTTTTATGCAGTTTAATTATTGTCTAATTCATTTGTATTTCTTCTTTAAGCAAGGGTTATATGAAGTTATGCCACTTAGTTTTCAAATATTTCAGGATTTTTTCATATATTTTTCTATTATTGACTTCAAATTTAATTATGCTTTGATCAGACAAGATACTTTGTATTAAATTACTTTAATTTACTGGTACTTGATTTATAGCACAGAATATGATCTATTTTGGTAAATTTTCTGTGTGTGCTTGAAAATAATGTCTTGATAACAATGTCTATTTCATACAATGTACAACAAATGTCAAATTTGTTGATTGTGTTGTTCAGTTTGCTATATCCCTACTGATTTTCTATATACTTGTTCTATCAATTATTGAGTTGAAGTGTTGAATTCTCTACCTATAAACTTTCAGGTTTGTGTCTTTCCCTTTTGAGTTTCATTAGCTGTGGCTTATTATATTTTAAATTTTTCTAAGTGCATACACCTTTAAGATTGTTATGTCCTCTTGATAAATGGCATCTTCATTATTATGAAAGAATCTTCTTTGTACTGGTAATATTATTTCTTTAAAATCTGATTTGCCTGATAATAATATAGCCACTCCATCTTTCCTTTTATTTGGGTTTATATGGTATTTTTCCCCATTCTTTTACTTTTTTCTTTTTTTAGATTAGAAAATATAGTTTATTTAGAAATAAATGACAGAGAGAGAAAGAGGAGATTCATCTCTCCAAGGTAGGGGAGATGGTCAAAGCTTAAGAAAACTTGACCTAGCCATAACTCAAAGCACACATAGCCACACTATAGCTCAGCAAGGCAATGGATCCATTCTTTTACTTTTAACATTTGTCTGTCTTTACATTTAAAGAGCTTAATGTAGAGAAAATATAATGAAGTTGTTTCAAAAGATCAATCTGAGAGTCTGTGTTCTTTGTTAAAATATCTAGAACAATCCGGGTATGGTGGCGCAAGCCTGTAATCCCAGCACTTTGGGAGGCAGAGGCAAGAGGATTGCCTGAGCTCAGGGTTGAGCAACAAGGCAAGACCTCATCTCTACAATAAATAAAAAAATTGTCTGGGCATGGTGGCACATGCCTGTGGTTCCAGCTACTTGGAAGGCGAAGGCGGAAGGATCACTTGAGACCGGCAGATTGAGGCTGTGGTGGTGAGCCTGGGCAATAGAGTGAGACTTCAACTCAAAAAAAAAAAAAAAGAAAAGAAAAAGAAAAAAATTAGAACACTTATATTTAATGTGATTACCAAAATGAGTGTGTTTAAATCTACCATATTACCATATGTTTCCTATTTATTTCATCTGTTCTTTTGGGTAGATTGGATATTTTTATAATTTCATTTTATCTCCTTTATGGGATTATTATATATTTCAGGTTTTTAAAAGTAGTTGCTCTAGGGTTTACAGTATCTTGCAGTATCTTGCACTTACCATATTATATCTCCTCACATGTAGTGTAAGAACATCACAGAGTACATTTGTATTTAACCTTCTCTTGGCAATATTACATATGCTATTTTTATCATTGTATATATGTTATAAACTCCATAATACATTATTATTTTGTTGTTATTATTACTTTTAATAGTTAATTATGTCTTCAGGTAATGAAAAAAAGCTCCTTTATATTTATGTATATACTTACTATTTTCTGAGTACTTCTTTCCTTGGGGTAAACCCAAATTTTTGTCTGGCATCATTTACTTGAAGCCTGATGAACTTCTTTTAATATTTTTACTAGCTCTTGTCTTCTGGTTGTGATTTATCTCAACTTTTTTTGTCAGAAAAAACCCACAACTTTGTCTTTGAATTGGCAGAGTTTCCATTCAGAGTGGTAGGAATCAGAACTAACTCACTGGCTTTTAGGAGCTCCAGTGATTTATGCTTCTTCTTTTCCGGTGGAACTTCTGTGGAATTCTGGATGAAATTTTTTTTAAAGCACAATCTAATCATGGACAAACAGTAGAAAAACTCAAATTGAGAAGTAATCTGTACAATAATTGGCCTGTACTCTTTAAAATGTTTAGGTCATGAAATACAGAGAAACACTGAGGATTTTTTTCAGATTAAAAAAAAGCTAAAGATATGGAGCAACTAAATGCAATGAATAATCCTGGGCTGAATTTTGGACTAGTATCTTTTTAAAAAGCCTTTAAAGGACATTATTGAAACAATTGCAAAATTGTAATAAAAACTACAGATTAGATAATAATAATGTAACACTATTAAATTCCCTGATTTTGATGGTTGTAGTGTGGTTGTTCTTGTTCTTAGGAAATACATGCTGAAGTATTTAGGGGTAAAGGGATATGATGTATGCAACTTATTTTCAAATGCTTAAGAAATTAGATACACATACACACAAGCAAGCAAACAATAAAGTAAACTGAGGAAAATGTAAATAATTATTGAATCTGAGAAAGGGGTATACAAAAATGATTTATTCCACCCTCGCAACTTTTCTGAAAGGTTGACATTATGTGAAGAAAAAATGATCAAAAGTGAGCTGACTCAGACACACAGGATTGAGTTTCTTTTTGTTGTTAGGTATGCCTTGCTTAATCTCTTGGGAGACTTAATGGGTTCAATCTAACATAGAGAAAGTAGGATGATTTATGTTTCTTCCCTGATAGCTCCCCTTTTCTGAATCAAGTTTGGCCCATAGTCCAGCAGCCCTCTGATGCCAAAACTAAGTGGTGGTAGCTTATCTTTGTCAGTCAAAAGAAAGTTTGCTACATGCCTACATGCCACTCCCCACCACCTAGGGAATGAAACTGACACTGAAAGGGAAGAAGCATAAGGAATGGCAACCCTTTCTTCCTAGAGTCATTCATCATGAGCTTTAGTAGCAAAATGTTCCCAAACTCTGAGTACAGCCTCATGAAACCGGAGCTGACTTCTTGCTAAATTCCATTATTAGTCACAGTTCTGTGGTCATGGTGCTTTTGGTTTTTGGTTTTTTGTTTGTTTAATAAAAAGTTTCTCATGACTGTAACAATTTATTTTGGGTGGAGGCAGTAAAGTTTGGGGCCAGGGGAGAAGAAGAGGGAAGCAATTGTTTGTCATCTCCATCACAGGTGATCACAGATGGCACTAGAAGGGCAGAAAATGTCTCATAAAGTGGTGGGAGTTGTCAAATTCAGTCAAGTAGGGACAATGCAGGCAGTGTTACAAGTGAAGGAAAACTTCTGGGAGGGTGGAGGGGGGTGGGGTCAGTGGCAAAATGAGATGTATAACGATGTACCATGCATTGCTTTCAGCTTCACTCAGTGCAGTTGTGGATGGCCTGATAGTGCCTCTCGTATTGGCTTGTTAACAGGAAAGCATACATCTGATCTCAATGTCTTGTCCAAATGATTAATGGAGATACTTCTGCAGGAATACATGCTGCTTCCTTCCAAGCATCCTTGGCATCAAGTAGCACAAGCTCAGTTACCAGAGTGCATTATCTTACAATCAGTAAATGAGATTGGGGTGAATCAGACTAAGCGTCCTGGACTAATGGTAATGTTTTGCAGGGCAGGAAGCAGAGCTGTAAATGTGACGCTGAAGAGTCGTATGTTTGGATTCTTTGTTCAATCTAAATATAGCTGGATCCGAATCATGGACTGTTACTATGCAGAGATTGTTTAACAAAAATTATCCTCCCTAACATATCAACTCTTCCCTCAGGCATACACTTAACAGTTCTAGATAAGTTGAAGAGTAGAATTATTCACAGAACTGGCCCCAAATGATTTCATTTATTCTTTTATATTATGTCTCATACTTCATTTTTTATTTGGGGACTCTCGTCTGTCATTTCTTCCTACTAGAGTCAATATTGTATGAGCTTTAATTTGAGATTTAGTATTGAGCTTTGGAAGGGTGAAATTTGATGGGAAATGGTAAAGTACTGACCTAAATGACTTAAGATAATTTAAATAGTCTCTTTTAAATCTTAAAACCTTCTATAAATATCATAACCCTTAGAGATAATTAGAGATAAGGAATGTGAGATAGGTACCAAAAAGCTAAACAATTTATCTCAAAGCAAACAGCTAATATGTGGAGGAGTAGGATTCAGTCCCAGTTCTGTGACTCCAAAAGTTGCCTTTGGAATCAGGCTGTGGAGATTCAACTTTTCCACCCTACCTCTATCCTTCTCACAAAAAACCACCCCCTAAATCCTACCTCCCCTTTATTCAAAATATATCTCTTGAATAATCTATATGCTGGGCACTGGGCCAGGTGTTGGGGACACAATGTCAATGAGGCTAATGTGATGATGCTTTTATGAAACTCAAAAGGCAGTGGAGAACAGCAAAATAATTAAACACAAAATGTAATTAAGTTTTATAGAAGGAAAATGTATGATGATATGATAGAAAATACATATGTAGGGAAGTGGTCTTTTATTTTTATAATTTGATTAGGGATGGGCTCTCTGAGCTAGTGACATTGAGACCTGAGACCTTAAGGATGCAAAGCACTCAGTACTGGGCAGAAGTATCAGCAAAGGCAAATACCCTGAAGCAAAAGAAATGGTCTGTTCACAGAACTGAAAGACCAGGTTGGGAAAGCATGGAGAAAAAGGTATGAGATATGATTAGAGGAGACCTCATGGGATTTGATTCCAATCTAAGTGCATAAGACAGGCTCCCAATCATGTCTTCCTCCTGTTTAAAAATTCCAGTGGACTCCAAGATCCAGCTCTTTGTTGTTTATGTATCTTTAATGTTGCATTGAGGTGGTTTCAACTTTTGATTGTAGCTCCTCTTGCTGATTTTAAGGACACATTACTGTACTGTTAGTTAAGCAGGAAGATCCTAGATAACCATCCCTGCTACTTCCCAAACAATATATATTACTAATAACAATTGTTTCCTCCAACTTTCCCAGCAACTTCTGATTTGGTTTCTTTTCTTGACTCGAGTCTGTCATGGTGACACAAGGGTGAAGCGAATGAGCTAGAGAGCGTTTCAGCAGATTTCTACCTCCATTCTCATTTTTCACTTTGTGCTTCAGCAAATTCAATCAATTAAGAAGTTAACGTTCTTGTACTAATACCAGGTTGTTAATGGAACAGGATAGAGATTCTGGAAGTAAAGTCTCAATTTCTCAACCAACTCATCTTTGACAAAG
>CAUYQG010021128.1:0-10604 GCA_963574415.1 Tarsius wallacei
TAAGTGTAGTTGCCAATTTATTTTTTTTTTTTTGAGTTGGAGTCTCACTCTGTCGCCCAGACTGGAGTGCAGTAGCCGCTCCCGGCCACCGCAGCCTCGACCTGCTGGGCTCCGGCGATCCTTCCGCCTCAGCCTTCCAAGTAGCTGGAACTACAGGTGCGCGCTACCACACCCGGCTGATTTTTTTTATTTATTGTAGAGATGAGCTCTCACCAAGTTGCCCAGGCGGATCTCGAACTCCCGGGCTTAGGCAATCCACTCACCTCAGCCTCCCAAAGCGCAGGATTACAGGCTGAGCCACCGAGCCCAGCTTAATTTTTTTTTTTTTTTGAGACAGGGTCTTATTGTCTAGGCTGGAGTGCAGTGGTGCAATTGTAGCTCACTCAGCCTTGAACTCTTGGGCTCAAGCAATCCTCCTGTTTCAGCTTCCCGAGTATCTGGAACTACAGGTGTGTGCCACTGTGTCTGGCTAATTTTTAAAATTTTTTTGTAGAGGCAAGGTCTCATATGTTGCTCAGGCTGGTCTTGAATTCCTGGCCTGAAGCCATCCTGACACTCCTATTTAATTTTTATTATATTATTATTATTATTTTGAGGCAGGGTCTTACTGCCAGGCTGGAGTGTTGTAGCTTGACCATATCTTACCATAGCCTCACCCTCCTGGGCTCAGGCGATCCTCCCATCTCAGCCTCTCGAGTTGCTGTGACTGCAGGCGTGTGCCACCATGCCTGGCTAATTTTATTTATTTATTTTTTGTTTTTATAGAGAAGTGGTCTCGCTATGTTGCCTAGGCTGGTTTTGAAGTCCTGGGCTTAAGCAGTTCGCCTGCCTCGGCCTCCCAAAGTGCTGGGGATTATAGGCGTGAGCCACCACCCAGCCTAATGTATTAATTCTGTAGGGGTTTTCAGGAATAAGTACAACATAGTATTTAGAAATAGAAAAACAGTTTTTTTGTTAGTTTTGTTTATTTTTGAATAAAAATTTAGTTTTAAATTTATATTGACTTATAGAAATCCTTAAAACTATTTTCATGGATGTATTTATAATAATTATGCCAAAGAGAGATGTTATTTTATTATTATTATTATTATTTTGGCTTGTACAAATTTATTAAAACTTAATGAGGCCGGGTACAGTGACTCACACCTATAATCCCAGCACTTTGGGAGGCCTAGGTGAGAGAACTGCCTGAGCCCACAGGTTTGAGACCAGCCTGGGCAACTTGGTGATGCCTCATCTCTACAGTAAATCAAAAAAATTAACCGGGCATGGTGGCGCGTGCCTGTAGTTCCAGCTACTCGGAAGACTGAGGCAGGAGGATCATCTGAACCCAGCACGTTGAGACTGCGGTGGCCGTGAGCCTGCCACTGCACTCCAGCCTGGGCGACAGAGTGAGACTCCGACTCAAAAAAAAAAAAAAAAAAGAATGAGAGACTGGGTTCTTGTGGCTCACACCTGTAAATTCCAGTACTTTTGGGAGACAGTGATGGGAGGACAGTATGAGGCCTGGAGTTCAAGACCAGCATGGGCAATAATCTTTAGTAGGCTCCAGGTTAAGGATCCAAACAACCTGCAGAGACCACTTTTAGGCCAGGGGCAGTGCCTCACACCTCTAATTCCAGGAGTCCGAGGCTGTAGTGGACTGTGACCACACCACTACATTCCAGCAGGGGACCCTTTCAGTGAGTAAGCTGCATGCTTGCTTGCTGTCATCATTGAGTTCTCAATTTTTTTCCTTTTCAGGCACGTTGTAGAAATGTTATCTTTCAATATGTAGCTATAAAATATATTACTGTATGCTTCCTTAATTATTTCTTTGCCTTAATTTTCTAACTCTCTAACTAGTCAGTATTTAGATGAATGAACTGGGACATATATATTACCCCTGTAGAAATAAAGACACAATGGAACATTGTGTATTTATCATTTAACTTCATCATTTACCAACTCATAGCCCCCACACCCTAGATTATTTTGAAACAAACCCAAGACATCATATTAATTCATCTATAAATTAATGATATACTTTACAAGACAGATTTACTCTGTTACTATCTTGTATTGGAACAAAACCTGCTCTAATTAACTTTGCTTTAGAAGGTGGTTAGTTTATTGGGATAAAAAGAGTCAATAATTTAAACTTGTTTTTTATTTTGGTACGCAGGAGTCCAGATCTTATAGAAAATGGATGTTTCTCACACTAGATTCTGAACATTAAGCAGAAAATATATTTAGTAAAATTTAAGCTGCCATGGAAGAAATACCAGTAAAAGTTGCTGTAAGAATTAGACCTCTGCTTTGCAAAGAAGTTCTTCATAATCATCAAGTTTGTGTGAGAGTGATTCCAAACACCCAGCAAATTATCATTGGGAGAGATAGAGTCTTTACTTTTGATTTTGTTTTTGGCAAAAATTCCACCCAAGATGAAGTTTATAATGCATGTATAAAGCCCCTAGTGTTGTCTCTCATCGAGGGCTATAATGCAACCGTTTTCGCCTATGGACAAACTGGATCTGGGAAGACATACACCATTGGAGGAGGCCATGTTGGTAAGATTCTCATACTTTTTGACTTTTATTTGTGATGCTAGAAAGAAGCTAAAATACGACAGTACCTGACACAAAATAGGTGCTTAGCATATTGATTAAATAGTGAAAGAAGGAATAGTATAATCAGATGTGTGCATAAGATCATCATCTTTGAAAGATTTGTTTTTCTTTTTTTTTTGAGTTGGAGTCTCACTCTGTCACCCAGACTGGAGTGCAGTGGCTGGCTGCTCCGGGCCACCGCAGCCTCGACCTGCTGGGCTCCGGCGATCTTTCTGCCTCAGTCTTCCAAGTAGCTGGAACTACAGGCGCGCGCTACCACACCCGGCTAATTTTTGATGTATTGTAGAGATGAGGTCTCACCAAGTTGCCCAGGCAGGTCTCAAACCCGCGGGCTCAGGCAATCCACTCACCTCAGCCTCCCAAAGAGCTGGGATTATAGGCTGAGCCACCAAGCCCGGCCAAAAGATTTGTTTTTCAATATTGAAGTTTCATTAAACTAACTTATGAAAGAGGTGTAAGACATTGCTTAGTATTCAGCTCTTGTTATTTTGGTGCATTTTTGCATTTTATCTTACTATCTGCATGTGATTTTTTTTTTTTTTTTGAATTGGAGTCTTACTATCATCCAGACTCAAGTGCAGTGGCACACTCACAGCTACCACAGCCTCGACCTGCTGGGCTCAGGCGATCCTTCCGCCTCAGCCTTCCAAGTAGTTGGAAATACAGACGTGCGCTACCATGCCTGGCTAATATTTTGATAGAGATGAGGACTCACCAAGTTGCGCAGGCTGGTCTTGAACCTGTAAGCTCAGGCAGTCCTCTCACCTTGGCTTCCCAAAGTGCTGGGATTATAGGTGTGAGCTACTGTGCCTGGCCTAGCCCTTATTATTTTGGACAGAATTTAAAATAGAGATAAATGAGTTGTTAACATGATGAGATTTTTGTATCCCTTAAAAAGCCAGTTGTAAATATTAAGAGTCTTGCAACCAGGTTTTAGGGCAGAAGGAGAAATTTATTATGTAAAGTGTCTTTTAAAATATTTTCTAGCTAGATTTTACTTCTTTTTTTTTTGAGTTGAGGTCTCAGCTCTGTTGCTCAGGCTGGGATGCAGTGGCAAGATCACAGCTCACTGTAGTCTTGACTTTCTGGGATCAAGAGATCCTTCCACCTCAGCTTCCTGAGTAGCTGGGACTATAGGTGTGCACCACCACACATGGCTAATTTTTTTGATTTTTTGGAGATGAGGTTTCACTAAGTTGCCTAGGCTGACCTCAAACTCCTGGACTCGGGCGTTCCTTTTCCCTTGGCCTCCCAAAATACTGGAATTACAAGCATGGGCCACTGCACCCAGCCGAAAATGTTTCATTTTTTAATGTACTTATTTGTACCCTTTAAGTCTCATATAATAGTTAAGTGATGGCTGTTGAGGCATAAAATTTTACAGATTTTTTTCTCTGAAATAGTTTATTTTGAGAATATAAGACTAACATTGCAAATGCTATACATATTGAATATCTATTATAAATATTATTTGAAATTCACCTTTTTGATCCATTGTATATTCTGGCTAATCTAGAAAGTCTATACTATTGTTTGAAAGAGTTTAGACATTTCCTATTGACTAGTTCCTGGAAGCTCTTAAAAAGGAATCTTCACTTTCTCTCTTGTAACTATATTGCAGAAAAACTACAGCTTCCTCTACTTCCACATGATGGCAGTCTTGCATCTTAAATTAGGTGAGAGGCAGCCATCTAAATTTTTTTTTTTTTTTTTGAGTTGGAGTCTCACTCTGTCATCCAGACTGGAGTGCAGTGGCCACTCCTGGCCACTGCAGCCTCAACCTGCTGGGCTCCGGTGATCCTTCCACCTCGGCCTTCCAAGTAGCAGGAACTACAGGCGTGCACTACCATGCCCGGCTAATTTTTGATTTGTTGTCGAGATGAGGTCTCGCCAAGTTGTCCAGGCGGGTCTCGAACCTGTGGGCTCAGGCAGTCCACTCACCTTGGCCTCCCAAAGCGCTGGGATTATAGGCTGAGCCACCAAGCCCAGCCACCATCTAAATTAATAGTTCAGATTTTCAGAATGATTATTACCCAAAATTTAAACTTCGGTAATCTTCAACTTGGAAGCAAGTTCTGTTTAAGGTTAATTTTTTTTTTTTCTGAGTTGGGATCTCACTCTTTTGCCCAGGCTGGAGGCAGTGGCATGCTCATGGCCACTGCACCCTTTACCTGCTGGGCTCAGGCAGTCCTGCCTCAGCTTTCTAAGTAGCTGGAACTACGGGCGTGTGCCACCACACCTGGCTAAGTTTTTGATTTATTGTGGAGGGGAGGTCTCGCCATGTTGCCCAGGCTGATCTCGAACCCCTGGGCTCAGGCAGTCCTCTTACCTTGGCCTCCCAAAGTGCTGTGCTGGGATTACAGGCTTGAGCCACTGTGCCTGGCCTTAAGTTTCTTTCTTTCTTTTTTTTTTTTGAGTTGGAGTCTCACTCTGTCGCCCAGGCTGGAGTGCAGTGGCACTCTCACGGCTACCCCAGTGTCGACCTGTTGGACTCCAGCGGTCCTTCCACCTCAGCCTTCCAAGTAGCTGGAACTATAGGCGCGTGCTACCACACCTGTCTAATTTTTGATTTATTGTAGAGACAGGGTCTTGCCAAGTTGCCCGTGCTGGTCTCAAACCCGCAGGCTCAGGCAATCCACTCGCTTCAGCCTCCAAGTTTCATTTTTAAGCCAACTTTTTGTTATTTGGAATAAATTTGTCATGCTAAATGCTAAAAAATGGTTGACAGGTTCCTAGCCTATAGGAATTTATTTAGTCTTAAGTCTCAAATTTTCCCTCCACTTAAAATTTTATCTTGTATACTTTTTTTTTTACTATTTTAAAAATTGTGATAAGGTATATGTAGATATAAATATACATAATACAAAATTTACCATTTTAACAACTTTTAAGAATCGAGTTCTGCAGCATTAGATACATTCAGCGTTAATGCAATTTTTCATAGCCCCAAACAGAAACTCTGTACCCATTAAGCCATAACTCTTTCATCTCCTGGTCACCCCTAATTTATTTTCTGTCTCTTTGAATTTGCCTATTCTATGTATTTCATAGAAGTGGAATCATACACTGTTTGTCGTTCTGTGTCTGGTTTTCTCAGCATGTTATCACTTCTGTCGGAATTTTCTTCCTTTTTATGACTGCATAATATTCCATTGTATGTATATACCACACTTTATTTGTCCATTCTTCCATTGATATATATTTTGGTTTGTTTCCCTCTTTTGGCTCCTGTAAATAATGCTGCTGTGAACATTGTTGTATCTGCTTGAGTTGCTTGTATGCATTTTTGTAAGGCTGCTTTAGCTTCTTTTTGAAACAATGTGGGGCACTGGAGTTTCCTCACAGTGTTATCGTGCTGCTCTGTGATCTGGGTTGTGGAAGCTGTGGGCATAGACAGCGCTGCAGGAGAAGAAGAGTAGAGATGTTCCCCTCCTCGTTCCAGACTGAGGTCTTGGCCTGGGCAGAACTGGCCTTTATGCACTTCTTCTGTGTCCTCTGTCGCCATTGACTCTGGCATATGTCCCTGCCCTGTCTTATCCCTTTCTACCCTCAAGCTCCCTGTGCCCTTCCACCTAAAATCTCAGAGCAGATGCTCTTGGCTAAGTGTGAAGAAATATGAGGGGGGACCCAAAAAACCACAGAATTATCTTTTGGAGGGCAGTCCCCTTATAGTACAGGCTTCTCTCACTGGGTAACTGTTCTAGGAATCCATCGACAGCAGTGTACCAGCTAGCATTGTTGGGAGAGGTTGTATTCAGCTTCAGTGAATTTTTTTTGGAGATTCCTCCAAGTTTCATTTTTAAGCCAACTTTTTGTTATTTGGAATAGATTTGTCATGCTAAATGCTAAAAAATGGTTGACAGGTTCCTAGCCTATAGGAATTTATTTAGTCTTAAGTCTCAAAGTGATTGCTCATTTCATGATGGGTGATTCATGAGCACACCTGCCCACGCTGCACTGAGTGTTCAGCAGTTTTTGACCCAAAATGGCATGACTCCTGTGCCCCATACTCCCTATTCACTTTATCTCAATCTGAGTGACTTTTTTTTGTTTCCCCGGATGAAAAAATTTCTCAAATGAAGTTTAAGTATGGAAGGATAAATATCACAATTTTTTATAAATAAATTCCGGGTTTTTTAGGATCACCCCTCGTGTGATACAAGGACTTTTGTTAAAAAGATATTTTTGCCAACATAAATGAATTGCACTCCTGTCATTGGGATCCCACCCAGGCCATAATAAATGATCTGAAGAGAAAGATGTTTTAGTGCAAAGGATGTGAGATAGGTTGGTCTTACGTAGGGTCAGTTCCTGGCTTTCTTACATCTTTTTCTGCTTCAGAAATTACATGTTGTCGAAAAGCACCAACATTTTTATTACAGTGACTCCCACTAATAGAGGGACACTCAGAATATCCCAGAGGTGGAGTGGCTTTGGGTAGGGGCAGTCCTTTGTATAGGAGTGTTTGTTTGTTTTAGAGACAGGGTCTTGTTCTGTCTCCCAGTCTGGAGTGCAGTGGCATGGTCACAGCTCACTGCAGCCTCCGATTCTCAGGCTCAAGCTATCCTACCACCTCAGTGTTCCAAGTAGCTGGCACCACAGGCACACTCTACCACACCTGGCTAATGTCATTATTTTTTGTAGAGATGTGGTCTTGCTAAGTTGCCTAGGCTGATCTTCTCAAACCAAACCAACCTCACCTCTTCCCCATATTGAAGGCAACTCCAGCAGCTCAAGGCAAAACCTTGGAGTCATCCTTGACTTATCACTTTGTCTCGCATTCCACTTCTAGTCTGCCAGGAAATCTTACTGGGTCTTCCTTCAAACTAAACCCAGACTCCAGCTGCCATCCTGGTGTGAGCCACCCTCATGTCTACCCTGCTAACCCCTTGACTCCCATGTTACTGCAGAAACCACCTAAGTGGTCTCCCCACTTTATCCCTGCAAAATGCAACAGCCATCATGCCTTTTATCAGACTCAGGAAGAGTAAGCTACTGCTCTGCTCCAGTGGCTCTCATCTCACTCAGAATAAAACCCAAAGCGTACAGTGGTCTGTAAGGACCTCCATGATCTGGCTTCAGTCACCTCTCTGATGTTGGTCTCCTGTGCCTCTGCCCTTGCACCCTCTGTAGCAGCCACGCTGGTCTTCTTGTTATGAACCACACCAGTGTAGTGCCTTCACAGTGGCTGTTACCTCTGTCTGGGACACTCTTTTCTCAGATACTCATGTGGCCCTTCATCACTTCTTTGAAGTCTTTGCTCAAATGTCAGCTTCTCAATGATGCCCACCATGACCTTCTTATTTAAAGTTGCAAGCACCTCCCACCCAACAGACAGCCACATTTCTTCTTACCTTGCCCTATTTTTTTTGCCAGGTACCCTCATCACCTTTTAATATACTGTATAATTCATTTATCGGTAATCTTTTTTAGCTGTTGTCTATCCTCAGAATCTCACAAAGGCAGGGTTTTCTTTTCCCCTGTTTTGTTCACTGATGGTTTCCAGAGTCCTAGAATAGTGCCTGGCACATAGTAGGTACTAAATAAGTATTTGTTGAATGAATGCATGACTGAATTCTCACTAAAGGGACACATGTGAAAACTCTTTTTTTAATTTTTTTGGAGACAGGGTCTGGCTCTGTCATCCAGGCTGAAGTGCGGTGGTAGGATCATAGCTCACTGCAACCTCCAACTCCTGGGCTCAAGCGATCCCACCTCAGCCTCTTGAATAGCTAGGACTACAGGCATGCACCGCCACACCTGGCTAACATTTTTATTTTTTGTAGAGATGAGATGTCTTACAGTACTGCCCAGGCTGGTCTCGAACTCTTGGCCTCAGTGATCCTCCCGCCTTGGCCTCCCAAAGTACTGGGATTACAAGCATGAGCCATTGCACCTGGCTGAAAACATTTATCTGTGAATTTTATAGTTGTGGTTTAAAAAAATGTATAATATGGAGAAGTGTAAGAAAATAAATTATCAACTGTAACTTTTGGATTTTAGCTTTTCTTATGTTTTAAGTTCCAGATGTGCTTTCTTTTTCTAAATTTTCAGCTTCAGTTGTGGAGGGTCAAAAGGGTATCATTCCTCGAGCTATCCAAGAAATATTTCAGAGCATCACTGAACATCCTAGCATTGACTTTAACATAAAAGTATCTTATATAGAAGTGTACAAGGAAGACCTAAAAGATCTTCTAGAATTGGAGACATCCATGAAGGAACTTCATATCCGAGAAGATGAAAAGGGAAACACAGGTAAAGTAGCCTACTTACTCGATTGCCTTCATTAACAAACAGACATGCTTTAATTCTGCTCTGGGATATATTCCAAGGGATCTTTTAAAACAGATATAGATGCAAAGTGAATTTGTTCATACTTTTAAATTGAATAGCTTATTGATGATCAATTCCAGCTACACTATTCAAGTGAAAAACTAGAAGTTAGACTGGTTGGTAAGGTGAAGTTACTAGCTTGTAATTCAAGATACTGATTTTCTGTAATTGCTGATTTTCTGTAATTGCTCCACTGTGGACTAACCTCAGGTGAGACTGATATAGGCTAAATTTGTTTTTGTATTCTTCTTCCTCCCAGGTCTACCGCGAGTTTGGGGTGACTTTTCCTTTAGGTGTTTGTCCAAGCTGACCCAGGGCCTTCCTTTCTTCCTCTTTGATTTTTGTCCCAGCACACCTACTTCTTCCTCTTTTTTGAGTTAGGGTTTTATGTTTTTGCTTTTCCATATTGACATTTACCTGTTCTTTGTTGTGTTCCTCAAGATCTGACTTTCTGTGCTAACAACCTGTTAATCTCATTAACTAATACTCATTTGTTTGGAAATGGGTGAAGGTTAGAATGGGTGGGTCAAGATGCAAGTATTTTGAAGAATAATAATTTCTGCTTTTCTGCTTTAAAAGCTAATATGGGCTGGATGCGGTGGCTCATGCCTGTAATCCCAGCACTTTGGGAGGTCGAGGTGGGAGAACTGCTTGCCCAGGAGTTTGGGCAACATAACAAGACCTCACTTCTACCAAAAAAAAAAAAAAAAAAAAAGCTAATATGTTGATTATAGAGTACTTTGAAAGCAGTAAAGTATGAGGAAGAAAGTTAGGGATTGTTTTTAATCCCAGAACCTAGAAATAGCAACTTCTCTTTTTGGTGTTGCCTTCCATGTACATATAATTTTTTTTTTTTTTAATTTGGAGTCTCACTCTGTTACTCAGGCTGGAGTTCAGAGGCACACTCACAGCCACCCCAGCTTCAACCTGCTGGGCTCCGATAGTTCTACCACCTCAGCCTTCCAAGTAACTGGAACTACAGGTGTGTGCTGCCACTCCCGGCTAATTCTTTTTTGATTTATTGTAGAGACGAGGTCTCGCCATGTTGCCTGGACTGGTCTTGAACCTGTGGGCTCAGGCAATCCACTCACCTTGGCCCCCCAAAGTGCTGGGATTACAGGCTGAGCCACTGAGCCTGGCCATAATTTTTTAAAAGATATACTTGCAGAGACCATCATACTAAGTGAACTGTCACGAAAACAAAGATCTGAAGGCCGCATGTTCTCACTCTTAAGTGGGCCCTGAACATTAGTCACATTAGTGTAAGGTAAACGAAACCAGACCAGGCGAAACGGCAACAAAGGAGCCAAGAGAAATTTATTAGCGCAATCCCTGGCGAGGTTCATCAGTCCACGTAACTGTGGGTGGGAGAAGTCGCGCCCGGCGAGATGGGTGACGGGTTTATAAGGGGCACACCGAGAAAGCTGTGAGGGGGTTGGGGAGAGCGGTTACTGGTTGGGACAGTTGTCGTGCCTGCTGGTGATTGGCTGAACGGGGTTGTTAGAGTCGCTGTGACAGGTACTGGCTGGCTTGCTTTTACTTTCACCCATTGTTCTCCTGGTCTGGGTTAGAGCCCTCTTGTTGAGGCCCGCCTGCCCTCCGGCACCTCCGGCCTTACAATTAGCACAAGGGAGGGAGGAATTGGCAGTCACTGGGCTCTGC
>CAUYQG010021129.1:0-24207 GCA_963574415.1 Tarsius wallacei
TTTTTTTTTTTTTTTTTTTTAGTTGGAGTCTCACTCTGTCGCCCAGGCTGGAGTGCAGTGCTCATAATCATCCCAGTGTCAACCTGCTGGGCTCTGGTGATCCTTTTGCTTCAGCCTTCCAAGTAGCCAGAACTACAGGTGCATGCTATCACACCCGGATAATTTTCTTAAATTATTGTAGAGTTGAGTTCTCGCCAAGTTGCCCTGGCTGATCTTGAACCTCTGGACTCAGGCAATCCTCTTGCCTCTGTCTCCCAAAGTGCTGGGATTACAGGCATGAGCCTCTGCACCCAGCTTCTTCAAACCATTTTAATTTTTATATATGCTATAAGACAAGGTGCCAGCTTCATTCTTTTGCATGTGGATGTTCAGTTTCCCCATCACCATTTATTGAAAGGTCTGACCTTTCCCTATTAGATGGTCTTAGCTTCCTTGTCAAAATCAACTGACCATATTTGTAAGGGTTTATTTCTGGGTTCTCTATTCTACTCCATTGGTCTATATGTGTATCCTTATGCCAGTACCATACAGTTTTAGTTACTGTAGCTTCAAAGTAAGTTCAAAGTTGGGAAGTGTGAGTCCTCTGATTTTATTCTTCTTTTTCAAGATTGTTGTGATTATTGGGGGCTCCTTAAAATTTTATATGAATTTGAGGATCTGTTTCTTTTTCTTTTTCTTTTTCTTTTTTTTTTTTTTGGAAAAGGGTGTTGCAGTTTTGATAGGCATTGTGTTAAATTTGTAGATTGTTTTTAGGTGGTACCGATATCTTGATATTGTTGTCTTCCTATTCATGAACACAAGATTTCTTTCCATTTATATCCAATCAAGTTAGATGTATTGCGTGGTTAACTTTCCTTCTATTTAATTCTTTTAGATGCGATTGTACTTGAAATTGTTTTCTTAATTTTCTCTTTCAATAGTTCAGTGCTGGTGTATAGAAACATGACTGACTTTTGTGTGTGAATCTTGTACCCTGCAATGTTTTTATTAACTCTAACAGCCGTTTTGTGGATTATGTTGGGTTTTCTATATTTGAAATTATGTTATCTGTAAATAGAGATAGCTGTACTTCTTTCTTTCCAATTTGGATGCTTTTGTTTCCTTTTCCTGTCTGATAGCTCTGGCAGTGGTGAAAGTGGCCATCCTTTTCTTATTCCTGGCCTTAGGGGGAAGCTTTCAATCTTTCACCATTGAGTATGATGCTAGCTATGAGTTTTCCATAAATATGCTTTATCATGCTGAGGAATTTTCTTTGTATTATTAGTTTTCTGAGTTTTTCTTTTAACCTTGAACGGGTGTTGGATTTTGCCAAATGTCTTTTCTGTGTTTGTTGAGGTGATGGTGTGTGTTTTTTTTTCCTTCATTATATTAATGTAGTCTATTACATTGATTGATTTTCTTATGTTGAACTACCCTTGCATTCTGCATAAATCACACTTGGTCATGGTGAGTAATCCCTTTAATATGCTTCTGGACTTGATTTGCTAATATTTTGTTGAGGATTTTTATAGCTATGTTCATGAGGGATGTTAGTCTGTAATTTTCTTTTCGTGTGATGGCTTCATCTGACTTTGGTATTAGGGTCATTCTGGTTGCATAGAATAAGTAGTGTTTCTTTCTCTTTAGTTTTCTGGAAGAGTTTGAGAAGAATTTGTGTTAATTCTTTAAATGTGTGACTAAATTAACTTATGAAGCCTTTTGGTTTAAGACTTTTCTTTGCTGGGAGGGTTTTAAATTACTGATTCAACCTCTGTTGAGATTTTTTTCTATTTCTATTTAAGTCAGTTTAGATAAATGTGTATTTCAAGGAATTCATTCTTTTACGTTATCTAAATTGTACACAGTTGTTCATAGTGTTCTCTAATAACCCTTTCTACTTCTGTAAGTATTTGGTAATAATGTTGCCGCTTTCATTTCTGATTTTAGTTACTTGTGTCTTCTCTTTCTTTGTCTTTTGTCAGTCTAGTCAAAGGTTTGTCAATTATGTTAATCTTGTCAAAAACCAGCTTTTGGTTTTATAAGTAAGGACATTTTTTTCCTTTATTTTATTGACCTCTACTGTAATCTTTATTATTTCCTTCCTTCTGCTAGGTTTGGGTTTTGTGGCTTTACTTTTTCTTGTAAGTCAGGTTATTAATTTGAGATATTTCTTCTTTTTGTTAACATAGGCATCAACAGCTATGATTTTCCAAGACTGCCTTTACTGCATCCCATAAGTTTTGGTATATTCTGTTTTCACTTTCATTTGTCTCTAAGTATCTTCTAATTTCCTTTGTGATTTCTTCTTTGACCTATTAGTTGTTTAAGAGAGTGCTGTTTAACTTCCATATATTTGTGAATTTTGAGTTTTTCTTCTGTTATTGATTTCTAACTTTATCTCGTTGCAGTCAAAGAAGATACTTTGTGTGATGATATCTATCTTTTTAAATCTACTGAGACTTAATTTATGGCCTAACATGTGATCTATCCTAGAGAATGTCCCATGTGCACTTGTGTTTTTTGGTTGCTGAGGAGAGTATTCTGTATGTCTGTTAGGTCTAGTTAGTTTTTGTGTTGTTCAAGACCGTTGTGTTTTTACTTGTCTTATGTCTGTGTGTTCTATCCATTACTGAAAGTGGGATTTTGAATTCTCTATTAAAGTGTAACTGTGCATTTCTCCCTTTGAGTCTATCAATTTTTGCTTTATAGTTTGAGGTATTTTATTAGGTATGTAAATATTTGTAATTGTTATATCTTCTTGCTGTATTGAATTTTTTATTAATATATAATGTCCTTTTTGTCTTTTGTAAATTTAAAGTCTATTTTGTCTGATTTTGCAAAGTTACTCTAGCTATCTTTTGGCTACTATTTGCATAAAATATCTTTTTCCATCTCTTATATTTTCAACCGATGTGTCTTTGGATCTAACACAAATCCCTTGTAGACAGCAAGTAGTTGGATCATGTTTTTAAAAAAATAAATTCTGCCAATTTTTGTCTTTTGATTTAAAGAGATTACTATCAGGAGGGACTTCTGCCATTTTGATGATTGTTTTTTCATATGCCTTATAGATTTTTGTCCCTCATTTTATCCACTACTGCCTTTTTTTGTGTTCATGTATTTTTTTTATAGTGAAATGTTTTGATTCCCTTTTCATTTCTGATTGCTTATATTCTATAACTTTTTCCTTTGTGGCCATAATGGGGATTATATTACATATGACATACTAAAGTCACAATGCTCTAAGTTTTTAATTCATACCAGCTTCATTTTTTTTTTTTTTTTTTTTTGAGTTGGAGTCTCACTCTGTCGCCCAGGCTGGAGTGCAGTGGCCGCTCCCAGCTACTGCAGCCTCGACCTGCTGGGCTCCGGCGATCCTTCCGCCTCAGCCTTCCGAGTAGCTGGAACTACAGGTGTGCACTACCACGCCCGGCTAATTTTTGATTTATTGTAGAGATGAGGTCTCGCCTGCCCAGGCGGGTCTCGAACCCGCAGGCTCAGGCAATCCACTCACCTCAGCCTCCCAAAGGCGCGGGATTACAGGCTGAGCCACCGAGTCCGGCTCTAAACTTTTTTTTTTAAAGCTCTGACAGGGTCTCACTATGTTGCCCAGGGTGCAGTACAGTGGTAGTCACAGGCACCATCATGGTTCACTACAGCCCTGAATTCCTAGCCTCGCTAAATCCACAGGCCTCCACATTCTGAGTAGCTAGGACTACATGCGCAAGCCATCAAGTATGGCTTTTATTTTATTTTATTTTAGCTGGAGTCTTGCTCTGTGGCCCAGGTTGGAGTGCCCTGGCATGCTCATGGCCAACACAGTCTCAACCTGCTCAGGTGATCCTTCCGCCTCAGCCTTCCAAGTAGTTGGAACTACAGGTGCGCGCCACCAAGCCCTGCTAATTTTTTTTTAAATCTATTGTAGAGATGAGGTCTTGCCAAGTTGCCCAGGCTGGTCTCAAGCCCGTGGGCTCAGGCAATCCTCTCACCTTGGCCTCCCAAAGTGCTAGGATTATAGGTGTGTGGCACAATGCCCAGCTAATTTTTTGACTTATTGTAGCGATGAGGTCTCACCAAGTTGCCCAGGTTGGTCTCGACTCAGGCAATCCTCTCACCCTCAGCCTCCCAAAGTGCTGGGATTACAGGCGTGAGCCACAGCACCCAGCCTCTCTGTACCTATCAAACTCCCCATTCCCCTGCCAAACCCCTGGCAATCACCATTCTACTTTCTGTCTCTATGAATTTAACTACTATAAGTATGTCATATAATTAGAATCATACAATATTTATCCTTTTGCATCTGGCTTCTTTTTTTTTTTTTTTTGAGTTGGAGTCTCACTCTGTCGCCCAGACTGGAGTGCAGTGGCATGCTCCCGGCCACCACAGCCTCGACCTGCTGAGCTCTGGCGATCCTTCTGCGTCAGCCTTCCAAGTAGCTGGAACTACAGGCGCGCGCTACCACACCCAGCTAATTTTTTATTTATTGTAGAGACGAGATCTCGCCAAGTTGCCTGGATGGGTCTCGAACCCGCAGGCTCAGGCAATCCACTTGCCTTGGCCTCCCAAAGTGCTGGGATTACAGGCTGAGCCGCAGAGCCTGGCCTGGCTTATTTCAACTAGTCTTCTAGCTATGTGACTTAATGAATTCTCTCACTGTTTGAGCCACATGTGTTTTCTACTTTTTGCAACTAATACATCTAGGGAGAGTATGCACAGTAAAACAGAAGAAAAAGGCAAAGGGAGAAACCCGGGAACATCAACATTTAAAGTAGTGGGCAAAAAAAAAGGAGGCTGGGAAAGACAGTAAGAAGCAATAAAGGATAGACAGGAAATCAAGAGTGCAAGACATCAAGACACCAATGAGGAATGAACATAAAATAGAAAAGATAGAAGCCGGGCATAGTGGCTCATGCCTGTAATCCCAGCACTTTGGGAGACTGAGGCGAGAGGATTGCCTGAGCCCACGGGTTCGAGACCAGCCTGGGCAACATGGTGAGACTTCGTCTTCACAATAAATAAATCAGCTGGGCATGGTGGTGCATGCCTGTGGTTCCAGCTACTTGGAAGGCTGAGGCAGAAGGATCGCCTGAGCCAGCAAGTCGAGACTGCAATAGCTGTGAGCGTGCCACTGCACTCCAGCCTGGGCAACAGAGCCAGACTCTTACTCAAAAAAACAAAAAACGGAGAGGCAAAAGCTACAGAATGGTTCAATTAAATAAGGAGTGAAAGGTACCTACTGAACTTTGCTACTAGGCAATTTATGACAACCTCAGTATAAACTAAAACGTACCTAATTAAAGTTAGGCCCCCTGTAATCCCAGCACTTTGGGAGGCTGAAGCAAGTGGATTGCCTGAGCCCACGGGTTCGAGACCAGCCTGGGCAACTCGGCAAGACCTCATCTCTACAATAAATAAATAAAAAGTTAGCCGGGCGTGGCAGTGCACTCCTGTAGTTCCGGCTACTTGGAAGGCTGAGGCGGAAGGATCGCCAGAGCCCAGCATATCAACGCTGGAGCGGCCATGAGCGTGCCATGGCACTCCAGCCTGGGCAACAGAGTAAGACTCCAACTCAAAATAAATAAATAAATAAATAAAGTTAGGCCCCACTTAATCAGTGGTGTTTAGGCTCAGGCCAGAATTGTTAGGACAGTTTCCCTTCTAATCAGAAACAGAGACATAAAAAAAAAAAAGAGTCCTGAAGAAGTTTCCAGTACACAAAAACCTGGAGGAGGCCACAGCTATCAAGTAAAGAAGGATCCTGAACAGCCATGTCTGACAGAGACTCAAAACAGCTGGAAAGGATCTAGCTTTGCCCAAGGACAACCTTCAGAAAGTGAGTCAGAACACAGTGTAGGGGATCTGTGCCGGAATACATGGCCTACCCAAATAAAAGTTACCAGATAAAAATGAGACGTATTTGTTTCTTTGGAACATTCTGTGACACTGCCCTATGCTCAAAGCTTTGCCTTATTCTTAAAACCCAAGCAGGCCAGGTGCAGTGGCTCACATCTGTAATCCTAGCACTTTGGGGTGCTGAGGCGAGAGGACTGCCTAAGCCCATGGGTTCAAGACCAGCCTGGGCAACTTGGTGAGACCTTGTCTCTACAATAAATAAGAAAATAAGGCAGGCATGGTGGCGTATACCTGTAGTCCCAGCTACTTGGAAGGCTGAGGCAGAAGGATCGCCTAAGCCCAGCAGGTCGAGACTGTGGTGGCGTGAGTGTGCTACTGCATTCCAGCCTGGACGACAAAAGTGAGACTCCAACTCAAAAAAAAAAAAAAAATCACTGAAAGGGCACCAGTAGTCAGCCTAAAGCTCTAATAACCCTTTGCCACCACTGTGCAAGTCAAGATGGAGCTAACAGTAAACAGCTTAAACAGGAAGACATGATTTGGACAAGGCCAACCATTTAGAGCAGCCTAAGCATACAGAACAGGGAATTGCCAACCTTGGTGAATAAGAGCTATCTGTGATCCCCCAGCACCTCAAACACACGTCTACGCTAGGATTTACCAAAATATGACTTATTCACATTTGTTTTGCATTCCAGAGCTGGAACATCCCAATATGCTTCTAATATAGTACAGGTCAATTGGAGACACTGATCCCACCAGCCACTGGATGGCTGGGCAGAGCTTGGGGTGGCTAAAGCCTCTGGGATAGTCTTCTCAGGTTTCAAGTCTTGTTACTACCATTTTTTGTGAATGCCAATAAGGGAAGAAAAAATTGGGAAGTACTTCACTAGACTATGAGCACTTGGCCAGCAGGGACTGTGCCTTATTCATGTTTTACATCACCTGCATCCAGCACATGAGTGACCTGTAGTTAGTGACTACCATGCTTGTTGAGGAGAATGGTTCTTCTCAGGGTGGCAAAATGTCTTTTCCCGTATCTGACAAACTGGAGAAACGGCTTCCCTGTTCTCAGAGCCCTGGATTCCCTGGATAGGATGCAGAAGCTACCAAAGGGCAGGGGAGATCATATGAGGAGCTCTTATTATGTCCCCCATCACCAGAGCTGCCCCACTTTTGTCCATTTTATGTATTAGACTGCAAATAAGATTTTGTTTAAGGTAAGGTAATTGCTTTAAAAAAATAAACAGCCCGGGCAACACAGGAAGACCCTTTCTCAATTTTTTAAAATTAGCTGGGCATGGTAGTGCATGCCTATAGTCTCAGACTGGGATCACTTCAGTCAAGAACTTCAAGGTTGCAGTGAGTTATGATGGTGACACTGAACTCCAGCCTAGGAAGCAGAGAGAGATCCTGTCTCAAAAAAAAAAAAAAAAAGTAAAAAATAAAAAGGATAAAAACCACTGCAACAGAGAGCAAATATTCTCCTGTATGCTAAGTTCATGCTAAAGCTTTTAAACATTCATGCTTGACACTTTTGTGCCCATGCTAATAAAGAGGCTGGGCATGGTGGCTTGTGCCTGTAATCCCAGCACTTTGGGAGCCCCAGGCCAGGAGTTCAAGACAATCCTGGGCAACATAGCAAGACTCTGTCTCTATTTTTAAAATTTATTTAAATAATAAAAATAAAATAAAGGATTATGCTAGACTCACCAGTTACAGGAAAATTAAGAGGTACCAGGAGACCTGCCACACCCAGTCATATTCTTCAGGAATATGGTGATAATGGAGGATCCCTGAAATCTTGAGTCATTTCCTCTCTGGTGCATACAGTGTGGCAGATTCTTTGCAGAAATCCGTGACAAAGCTCTAGCACATTCATGGGACCTCTGCCTTAGTCAGTTCTTTCCCAGACTATAACACAAAGTCTTCAAACATTTGTGGCACTCTTTCCAAATGCTCCCCATGTCTTTTCATTACTGTCAAAAAGCTTCATTAGCACTCTACTTGTATTTGTGTCAGATGCTGGAGCAGAAAAGGCATGGTAGACAGAGAATTACAGAAATCACAATCTTTGGACCATAATACAGTATATTCTGAAACAGACACTCAAAGGCAGACATTTTTAAAAAGATATGATTAAATGAAGAGTGGCCCAGGAAATAGAGGGTCCTGAAATACTCACTGAGACCTAAAATAAGCAGACCCAGGAATCTGAATCGCTGACCTAGGGGTCATCTGGATGCTCTTTTCTGAAAAGACAACCATTACCTAAAAGTCACACTGGCTTTTTTAACATAAACACTATTCTTGTGCCCCTATTCCTTCATCCTACATCCAAGTTGATGGTTCAGGACCCCTCCTTTGCTCCAGCATCACCTCCCACTCAGGCAGCAGGAGCTGCCTCTGTGACGCTGATGCTGAAAAAAGATTGGAACGCTCATAAGCCTACAACGAACATAGAGAGTCATGGTAACAATCATTCCTCTACGCAGGCACCTCAAGCAGCAAGTTGTTCTTTTGTAAAGCTCCTTTCCTCTGAGGCAGCCCTTAGTGTTCGTATTATTATTACTATTATAATGATGAATTATTAATAGCAGCTCACATTTTATTTGGTGCTTACTATGTATACTGCACAATACTAGATGCTTTATATTTATCTCATTTAATTACGACAACCATATTAGGTATGTACTAATGTTACCTTCTTTTCAGATGAAGAAAATGAAGCTAAGAGAGGACAAGAAATACGCAACTAGTATAAGCTGAGGCAGGATTCGAATCCAATTTTATCTTATTTCAAAGCCCACTCTTAATTACTATACCACTCTGTCTCTAAATTTACCTGCAACAAAAATGGTGAGACAGCCAAACAATGATATTGTGGGCCTTGGCACCCATTTCTTTTTTTTGTTTTGTTTTGTTTTTGAGTTGGAGTCTCACTCTGTCACCCAGACTGGAGTGCAGTGACCGCTCCCGGCCACCGCAGCCTCGACCTGCTGGGCTCTGGTGATCCTTCCGCCTCAGCCTTCCAAGTAGCTGGAACTACAGGCGTGCGCTACCACGCCCAGCTGATTTTTTTTATTTATCGTAGAGATGAGGTCTCGCCAAGTTGCCCAGGTGGGTCTCGAACCCGCGGGCTCAGGCAATCCACTCGCCTCAGCCTCCCAAAGGCGCGGGATTACAGGCTGAGCCACCGAGCCCGGCTACCCATTTCTTTTTTTTGAGTAGGAGTCTCACTCTGTTGCCCAGGCTAGAGTGCAGTGCACACTCACAGCCACTGCAGTCTCAACATGCTGGGCTCAGGTGAACCTTCCACCTCAGCCTTCCAAGTAGCTGGAACTACAGGCATGCACCACCACGCCCGGCTAATTTTTTTATTTATTGTAGAGATGAGGTCTTGCCAAGTTGTCCAGTCTGTTCTCAAACCTGTGGGCTCAGGCAATCCTCTCACCTCGGCCTCCCAAAGTACGGAGATTATAGGCATGAGCCACAGTGCCCGGCTTGACACCCATTTCTAAAGGAATATGGGGAAGCAGATCCCACAACTTCCCTCAGTTATCTACTCATCTTTAACAAACCTGGTTTTAGGCTGGGCTTGGTGGTTCATTCTGTAATCCCAGCACTTTGGGAGGCCGAGGCGAATGAACTGCCTGAGCCCGTGGGTTTGAGACTAGCCCGGGCAACTTGGCAAGACCGTCTCTCTACAATAAATAAAAAAAATTTTAAAAACCTTGTTTTAAAGAAGTTCCTCCTCCTAACCAATAAATCCCGCCCTCTGTCCTCTGAGTCCATTTCCTCTTATTATGACCCTAGTGGAAAGAGTAGGGTGGATGAACACACACTACAATATGACTCTTGTGCACTCGACACTTCCCTTCTACTTTCCAGCCAACTGTCTGCTCTCCTTTATTCTTGCATTCAGCATAGCTACCATTCACTGGCACCATTTGTGCCAGGCACTACACACATACACCTGTGCCTCCTTGGTAATCTCCAGGATCCCAAGTCATACATAAAACTTTGAAGGGGTCGGGCTCCGTGGCTCAGTCTGTAATCCCAGCACTTTGGGAGGTTGAGGCGAGTGGATTGCCTGAGCCCACGGGTTCAAAACCCGCCCAGGCAACTTGGCGAGACCTTGTCTCGACAATAAATCCAAAAAAAAAAAAAAAAAAACTAGCCGGGCGTGGTAGCATGCGCCTAGTTCCAGCCACTTGGAAGGCTGAGGCGGAAGGATCACCAGTGGCCCAGCAGGTCGAGGCTGCGGTGGTCGGAAGCGTGCCACTGCACTCCAGTCTGGGCGACAGAGTGAGACTCCAACTCAAAAAAAAAAAAAAAACTTTGAAGGACTAAGGTCTGATGGAGAGACCCCTTTGCCCACAATGGAGAAGCAGGAAATCTGGGATTCTGGATAATGACTCCATATTCTAGTAATATTTTTCTTTTTGGACCTTAATTCCATTATCTATGCCTATTCTGTGGCTCTTAGGAATGTGGAAAGACCAAGACTTCTCAGTTATTAAGGGTGCTCCTACTCTTGCTCAGCTATCTCCAGATACTTTCACTGACAGTCAAGCAATTTCTCTTTCCCTTTCCTTATGTAGTTAGAAACCTTGTTGAGTTCTATCCATTTACATCCTGTACTCAACATGGGTACCCACTGTGTGCATAGACATTGTAGGAGACAATAGATAAAATCCAATTCTTGCACTCCAAAAGCTTTTAATCTCTTTGAAAAAGCAAGATACACACAAATAAAAATTTCAACTATGCAAGGTAATAATTCTATGCTGGGAGACATGTGAATATGGGATATCCAGGAGCCCTTCCTGGCTAAATCCAAGGTCAATTATTTATCCTGTGAAAAGCTGAACCTCAGTGGATTAGTTTCTTTCTTTGAATGAGCTTTTACAGGCATGTTATTCAAACTCAGGGCCAATGTGCAATGATCAATTCACTGTCCCATACTAGTCACAGCAAGTGGAGTCACTTGCCCCAACAACAGGCCCAAGACAAAATGGCAGCAAAGACTGTTACCACCTACCTGACTGGGGACAGAAAAGGAGGTATGCAGAGACTAGATTCTGCCCTGTTGCACTGACCCAAGCAATCAGACTCCTGCAGCAGATCTCCTCCCAATAAAACTTTCATGCCACAGACGGGGTGACCCAATCCAACAGCAGCAGAAACAGGTTTTAGGTTACATTTCTCCCTCACCCGGATGACCTCACTATTTCTTTTCACTCCTGACCACATACCACACTTCTCCACCTCCACCACCACACTCTTCCTGGCCTGGACAGATGGAGACCCGCAGTAATACAACCCAGAAAGCAGGGAACTCCCCAAAATAACAGCTACCACTTTGCTAATCAAGTGGCCCGTTTTCACAGGGAACTCCACCTCCCCCTCCTCCTCTCAAAAGATTGGCGTAAGTAATGGCTCCATTTTCTGTTCCGGGAATCCTGGTACTTCCTAAAGAAAGAAAGCGGATTGGAAGACACAAACTCAGGGCCAGTGACAAGATGCTCCCTCCTCCTGTGAGACCGCCCCCGCTTCGCCTGGGGGAGGAAGGCCCCACCTCTCCTCTTCAAGCGAGATCAGATCCCCCTCCCCCTTCGCCAGCCTCTTCTCCACCCTCTCCCCACCTGCTGCCCTCTTCCCAACCTGCGGTTCCCGAGAGCCGAGAGCTCAGCCTCCACCAGAATAGTGCCCCTGGGGTGTCCCATCAGTTTGCCCAGTTGGCTAGCCCCCAAGCCCCTACGCACCCCTGCTCCACGATGGGGGGAAGGGGTGTAACCACAGCAAGGCTTCTCCCCGGCCTCCCGTGGCTGAGGTGGGGGAGGGAGAGAGAGGAAAGACCAGTATTCCTAGCCCTTTCACAGAAAAAAAGATACAAACAGCGATCACCGCCCCCGCCTCGCCGCTCCTTGGACGGCTTTCCTCCCCCGCCCCCGACCCCTCCAAAGCCCCCCTCCTGCAGGCGAGGAGAACCTAACTGCAGCCCAGGTCGCCCCCTTGTGCGAGGCGGAGGACAAACCTGTGTGTGCCCCCCACCCCCACCCCAGCTCCGCGTCCTTCAAACGCGGGGGCGGGCATGAGGCCGGCCCGAGGCCCTCTCCGAGCTATCGGGTGGGAAGGCAGTGCCTGGCGGGGCCCGGGGGCTCTACCTCCGCCGCCTTCGCCCCGGCCAAGCCTCTTCTCCGCGGGGACCCGCCTTCCGTCCCCAGCCCCTCACCTGTTCCTGCTCCCAGCTGCGCCGCTGCGGCCGCCGCCTCCGCCCCACAGCTTCCGCTCGGCTCTCGCCCCGCTCCCCCCCGGCTCCCCAAGCCGACTTCGGCGCGGCTGCTCCCCTGGCCCGCTCCCCGGCTCCCTCCTTCCTTCCCTCCACCTAGCACCGGAAGCCGCGACAGCGACAGGAGCTGTGCGGCGCACCCCCACCCCCAGCCCGGGATACTTCCCACCTCCCCGATCGCGCGATAGCTGCGCGGCGGCGAGCGACAGTTCTCGCGAGATCCATCACCATGGTAGCGGCTGCAGCACAGGCAGCCGGGCGCTAGAGTCGGAGTCTGGGCGGGAGCCGGTGTGGGGGTTGGAGGCTGTGGGCGGCGGAGGCAGGACCCGGGAATGGGGATGAGACAGTGGGGACTGAGGTGACAATCTCAAGCTCCAGGCTGATGCCTGGAATGCAAGGACCAAGGCCTCGTGCTGGCTACAGTGGAAACTGAAACCGAGCCAAGGGGCCCAAGGAGAGCCGGGAGAACAGTCGCTGCTGTGGTCCGCCTTAGCCCGCCAAACTTCATCTTTATTTCTTAATCTGGGCTACCTGCAGTCTTCTGAGAGTCCTTGCTGCACCATTGTTGCCGCTCACTATTCCTAAAACAAGATGACTCCAGAGTCCAAATCAAGAGATCCATTCCCAGGAGGAAGTGCAGGAAGAGTGATGAATTTAAGACAAAAGAGCTGGACCCTGGATCAGTTAGGAAGTTGGAGGTGTGGTTTAAGGACGTGTACCTGGATGGGTATGGATTTTGGTATCCTAAGAAAAAGTGGAGGACTTCGCACCCAAGTTTCTTGCTTCCTACACATCCCCACTTCCCTCACACTCTTGCACCTAGTGTAGATGGGCAAATCTGCTTTCATACAGTAACAGCTGTGATAGAAGGACACAGGCACGCATCACCACGCCTGGCTAATTTTTTGATAAATTGTAGAGACGAAGTCTCGCCAAGTTGCCCAGGCTGGTCTCGAACCCCTGGACTTAGGGAGTCCTTTCGCCTCCGCCTCCCAAAGTGCTGAAATTACAGGCATGAGCCACCATGCCCAGCCTACAATAAATTTTTTAAAGTTAGCTGGACATAGTGGCGCACGCGTGGTTTCAACTGCTTGGAAGGCTGAAGCAGAAGGATCACCTGAGCATAGCAGGTGGAGGCTGTGGTGGTCATGAGCATGCCACTCACTCCAGCCTGGGCCACAGAGTGAGACTCTGACTCAAAAAAAAAAAAAAGTTATTTAAGTGGCCTCTCTCTTCATTTACAGCAGTATAAAGGAACATGTGTTTCTTCCCTAAGGTTTGAGCCAAAAATTGTTGCTCTTCTGAATTTTTTGCCATATTTTTTTGTCTCCTTCCAGAAAGAACTAGACTAGTAGATAGCCACACTCTGTCTCCTCATCTTCATCAATCCCTGATGTATTCACTCACCAGTCCCTTATCCCAGTCTGTTCTCTCTATTATGTTAATCTGAAGAATACCATGACCCCAGAATGTGAAGCCAAGAGAACCCTAATTTAAGATGATGTGGGATGGATAACAAGGAACCTGCTTACAACAAAGAGGGTTATATCTGTCCTGCTATGAAGGGCCTTTGTCCTGTGAGCTCTATTCTTTTTTAGAGATGGGATCTGGCTGTGTTGCCCAGGCTGGAGTGCAGTGGCTATTCACAGGAGCAATCATTGCTCACTGCAGCCTCAAACTCCTGGGCTGAAGCAATCCTTCTGCCTCAGCCTCCCAAATAGCTGAAACTATAGGAGCACCACCATGCCAGTCAACTCTATGTTTTTATTTATCTATTTCTTTCTTTTTTTTTTTTTTGAATTGGAGTCTCACTCTGTTGCTTGGGCTGGAGTGCAGTGGCACACTCATGGCCACTGCAGCCTCGACCTGCCGGGCTCAGGTGATCTCTGCCTCAGCCTTCCAAGTAGCTGGAACTACAGGCATGCGCCACCATGTCTATTTCTTTTCTTTTTTTTTTTGAGTTGGAGTCTCACCCTGTTGACACCCAAGCTGGAGTGCAGTGGCACACTCACGGCCACCCCAGTGTTGACCTGCTGGGCCCAGGCGATCCTTCCTCCTCAGCCTTCCAAGTAGCCAGGACTACAAATGCTTGCTATCACACCTGGCTAATTTTTTGATTTATTGTAGAGATGAGGTCTCACCAAGTTGCCCAGGCTGTTCTGGAACCCGTGGGCTCAGGCAATCACCTCAGCCTCCCAAAGTGCTGGGATTACAGGCTGGAGCCACCGCACATGGCCCACCATGTCTATTTCTTTTTTTGAGACAGGGTCTTGCTCTGTCACTCAGGCTGGAGTGGTGCAATCATAGCTCACTGTAGCCTTGAACTCCTGGACTCAAACTGTCCTCCCACCTCAGCCTCTTGAGTAACTGGTACTATACAGGCATGCAGCATGTGGCTAATTTAAAAAAAATTTTTTTTTTTTTTAGAGATGGGGTTCACTATGTTGACCAAGCTGATCTCAAACTCCCAGCCTTAAGGGATCTTCTAACCTCAGCCTTCCAAACCGCTGGGATTACAGGTGTCAACCACCATGTCTGGCCAGCTCTGTGGTTTTTTTTATTTATTTGTTTTGGTTATTTGGTTTTTGAGTTTTTTTCAGTTGGAGCCTCACTTTGCTGTCTAGGCTAGAGTGCAGTGGCATGATCATGACTCACTGCAGCCTTGACCTCCTGGGCTCACGCAATCCTTTCACCTCAGCCTCTGGTAGATGGGACTACAGATGCTTGCACCACCACACCCTGCTAATTTTTTAATTTTTTTTTTTTTTGAGTTGGAGTCTCTGTCACCCAGACTGGAGTGCAGTGGCCGCTCCCAGCCACTGCAGCCTCGACCTGCTGGGCTCCGGCGATCCTTCCACCTCAGCCTTCCAAGTAGCTGGAACTACAGGCATGCGCTACCGCACCCGGCTAATTTTTGATTTATTGTAGAAGTGAGGTCTCGCCAAGTTGTCCAGGCGGGTCTTGAACCCATGGGCTCAGGCAGTCCACTCACCTCGGCCTCCCAAAGCATGGGATTACAGGCTGAGCCACCAAGCCCGACCAATTTTTTAAATTTTTTGTAGAGATGAGGTCTTGCTATGTTGTCCAGGCTGGTCTCAAACTCCTGGGCTCAAGCAATCCTCCTGCCTTGGCCTCCCAAAGTGCTGGACTTTCAGACATGAGCCACTGCAGCTGGCCCAGTACTGTGTTTTTAAAGGAAGAGACTCCTCCAGTGTTATTACAGAGTGGGCTCTGTGATACCTCGGTGTGATTACTCTTTTCCTTTCTTTTCCTAGAAATTTCTAGTAACACCCCACCAGGTTTTGCCCATACACTGACCACCAAAATTATGCTTTATAATTCCTCCGAGTACCCCTACCATACCCGCATGTCTTGTGATACTCTGACAAGGAGGTGGAACCTGTTGCTGCTCCTGTCCAAGGTTTCAGAGCCTCTCAGAGTTGTATCCCAGGCGCAACAGAAAGATGACAATGATGACAGCCTAATATGATTAGCAGCAAGTACCATGGCATTTGGCTCCAGAGTGATGAATGGGACTGAAGAAATTCATTGCTCTTCTGTCCTTCACCCCTTTGGAGTCTAGAGAAGAAAGCCCATCCAAGATGACTCCCTGTGGAGCAAATAGGAGCAGAAACAGGAGGAGTGCAGTCCAGCTGGCAGTTAGCTACTGCCACTATCTAACTTCCCAGCCACTTGGTAAAGGCCAGAGGGAGAAGAGCTCATCTGGAGCTGAAGGAGGACAAGAGGCCGGACACAGTCCATCAGTCTTTCTCCCTCCCTCTGGCTGCCATTGGAGCCTAGTAAAAGCTGAAATTGTAGCCACCAGTTTTGTGGGCTGCATACTCCAACCCTGTCACTGACCCCAGGCCTGGGCTTGAGCCCAGTATGTGTGCCAGGAGTAGAGTTGGGGCATAGAGAAGGGAGTGTTGGCCTTGCTGACAAAATTCACTTGGAATTCGTCAAGATTGTGGTTTGAGGCTTAAGTTAGCCACAGAGTGTGTCTGATGAAAGAAGAGGGTAAGCTAGAAAAGAAAGCGGGAGCCAAAGTATGTCGGAAGGAAGCAGGAAAAAGCTGAAGTATTTTTGCTACGAATCTATTAGAAATTCTGGCTGCACGCAGTGGCTCACACCTGTAATTCCAGTACTTTGGGAGGCGGAGACAAGAGAATTGCCTGAGCCCGAGGGTTCCAGACCAGCCCGGGCAAATTGGTGAGACCTCGTCTCTACAATAAATCAAAAAATTAGCTGGGCATGGTGGTGCACACCTGTGGCTTCAGCTATTGGAAGGCTGAGGTGGGAGGATAGCCTGAGCCCAGCAGGTTGAGGCTGCTGCAGTCCAGCCTGGGCAACAGAGTGAGACACCTACTAAAAAAAATCTCTACTTTGGGAGGCTGAGGTGAGAGGACTGCCTGAGCCCACGGGTTCGAGACCAGCCTGGGCAACTTGGCAAGACTTCATCTCTACAATAAAATAAAAAAATTACCAGGCATAGTGGCATGGGCCTGTAGTTCCAGCTACTTGGAAGGCTGAGGCGGAAGGATCACCTAAGCTCAGCAGGTCAAGGCTGCGGTGACTGGGAATATGCCACTGCACTCCAAGCCTGGGCAACAGAGTGAGATTCCAACTCAAAAAAAAAAAATTATTCTCTTCCTGAGTGTGAAAAATTCCCATTCTAGATATTCTTTATCATTGTTCACTTATGTCCTATTCCCATTCTAGGTGTGTCCCCTCTTCCTTGCCCCTCCCCTGATAAACATACCAGGTTCTGTAAGTGCCTGAAGTAAGAGTGGGATATCTCCTGCCTCCATCAAATTTCCAAACTAGAATTCTCAATGATCAAGTGAAAATTCAATACATAAAATTTTGCCATAAAGTACTGACTTAACACTCCTCAAAATGTCCTTGCTACCCTGGTGCTATTCTCCCTGATTTTGTGGGCAATTTTGGTAGCAGATATCTCTATTGCCTAGAGAAGTGAACTATTTTTACATTCCCTGTCCAAGGAGATGACTTGTTAGAGTCAGCATTTTGCAACCCCATAAGTATGCAGTTATTTGTGAAGTTATAAAAGTGTGATGTGCCTGGACACCGTGGTTCATTCCTATAATCCCTGTACTTTGGGAGGCCAAGGCAGGAGGATCACACTTGTAGTCAAGAGTTCAAGATTGTCCTGAGCAACATAGCAAGACCCTGTCACTACAATAAACAAAAACAAAAAACCCAAGTATGGTGGTATGCACCTGTAGTCCCAGCTACTCTGCAGGCTGCGGCAGGAGGATCCCTTGAGTGCAGGAGTTCAAAGTTTCCGTGAGCTATGTTCTTACCACTTCACTCCAGCCGGGTGACATAGCAAGACCCTGTCTCTGAAAAAAAAAATTTTTTTTAATATGCGGTGCATATCTCTTCTCCTCCGTGAATCTTGGAAAAATAACAATTTATTTTCAAAGATATAGACAGGATAGAATAAAAGAAATTCTGTTCTTTCTAGTTATGGTTACCTCTTAAAAGATAAAGGGAAAAAAGAAAAAATTGACAGTAAATGGAAGGATTAAAAAAAGATAAGGGAATTATTTTACTAAGATGAAATACAAAAGAGCTCTGAATAAAGGACAAAATTTATATGCAAATAATTCCATGGGAGAGCAGCTGGTTTTGCTGGCTTCCAAAGCAAAAAAACTCCCATTCTGATTATCCAAAGCCTATGTTTCTCATTGGTCTTGCATCTTCCTCCGAAAGTTCTCTCTTTCGGAGCCAGAGAGAAAAGTACCTGCTCTTTTGGGTCCAAGTCCAATGTTGAGATACATTTAGGATAGAAAACCTCCAGAACAAAGGTGATCTCATGGTCTAGGGCAGGGGTCAACAAACTACAGACAGAGGACCAAATCTGGTCCTGCAGCCCATTTTTGTGAAATAAGTTTTATTGGACACAGCCGTGCTTGTTTATGTGTGGTCTATGGCTGCTGTTGATCTATAACATCAGAGTTGAGCAATTATGGCAGAGTTGAGTAGTTGGGACAAAGACCACAAGCCTAATATATGTACTATCTAGTCCTTTATAGAGAAAACATTGCCAGCCCTCATTCTAGGACAGTGATCAAGGTGAAATCTGGAGTTGAGACACAGAGAGAGTAAATAAGGCCTACATTTGGCTCTCTAACCCCTCCCACCTAGAAGTCCCTGGAAAGTTTTACAAACTGAAAGTTGCCAACTAAGTCACTGAGGACCATTTCAAATCCTTTGTGGACCTCAGCGGGATATACATAAATAAGGTCGTGGGGTGGGGGGAGGAGAATTCACCTGAAAGGGAAGCCATGGACTGGGATCCCCAGTGTGGGTAAATATATTACCATCTACGTCCACCAGTCCAGTAACTTAATTTATTTTCGTTTCAAACAGGAACCAAGAACAAGTCTCAGTACAATAAATTATCCAATCCCACCCCTCCTGCTGAAGAAGGAAAAAGAGACTCCAAGAGTCAGGAAAAACCCTTCCTTTGGAAGGTCCCCTCTGGCATCCAAATGGAAGGGAAAACTTCCCTAGAGGGCTGGGCAGACTCTCTGACCACTCGGGAGAGTGCCCCTCAGCACTTTGTCTCTTCCCTAAGAAAAACCTCTCTACCACTGTCTCCCATTACCCCACAAGAGGGAGCCCAGGCTGCAGTTAGAGGAATTTAAGAACAGGAAATAGTAGTGGGTGGTCTCTTTCCAGATACAGGTCTTAAGGCTCCAAAGAATGCCTGGGATTATTATCCCCTAATGGAGAAGAGTGGTCAAGCTAGAGATACTCCCCAGCCTAAAGGAATATGAATCAGGTTTAAAGGGACACTGGAGTTGAGAAGGAGGAGCAATACAGTGCATTTCATCTTAGTCCATTCAGGTATCTAAGGAGCAGAGAGTGGTGGCTCCCCACCCCCAGGCCCTTCAACTATGTAGGAGAAGGCTGCACATCCCAAACTCTGCCTGACCCCCACCACCCTCAAAGCTGTTTCCAGATAGATGCTTTGAGCTTCCAAGGACCAAGATTGACCCTGGATAGAAATCAAAGTATAGAGCTAAAAAGATGCTTCCCCCCACAGTCCCCTTCCCCAGCCCCAAGGTGAGGCTGTCCCTCACTTACACACATTGACCCACTCTGTGACCCTGCACTCATCACACAGCACGTAACAGCACCAGTGGAAGCGGCAATGACAGCGTTCAACTCGTGTCTGCCGGAGCACGTTGTGCCCACGGCCACAGCACAGGCTGCCACAGCCATCCAACAGGCGGCTGGTCTTGTTGCAGGCCCGGCCCCTCGTGCCTGGGGAGCCCATGGTGGGGTCTCGCTCACAGAAGTCAGGAGACTTCTCAAAGTAGACCAGCTCTCCTGAGAGGCGACGGGGACGCAGGCGGGGTTGGAAGGCTCCAGAATTGCGGTTGTGGGTATCGATGAAGATGGCCCGGCCCAGCCGCTCCCTCAACGCCGCCCCCACTGCCCGGAACTCTGGGACCGCCCTCCAGCATGTCTTGAACTGGCAGCTGCCTGACGTGCCATGGCACTTGCATTTCCGCTTCAGGTTTTCAGTTACCACCTAGAGCATCAGAGGGAGAAGAGGTGAAGGGGAGGGCAGCAAATGGACAGAGCACAGAGGCAGCAGGAGAGGGAGGGGAACAGAGAATAAAGGGACAAATGGAATATCAGAAGAAAAACGGCATTGCAAAGTTAGTGAATAGCCCAATTCCCTCATTTTATGATTGGAGCACTGAAGCCAGAGCAGTGCAATTTGTCTGTATTTGATCACCAGCTTGTAACAGAGCCAGGATGCAACTCTAGTTATCCTGACTCCCAGTCCAGTGCTCTTTCCAAAGTAAGCACTTAGAAAACGGGGAGTCTGACCCAGAGAATGCCTAAATTCTGTGGAGAAGGCAGCTGTAATAATAGCTACTATGTAATAAGCCAAGAACTAAGCACTATGCTGGGTGCCCTATGTGCTAGCTTCTTAAGGACATAGTAAGGTAGGTATCATTAGCCTCTTTTTACAGAAGTAAAGCTGAGTCTGGATGACTGGCTGATGGTGAGTGGCTGTCCCTCATCACTTTATCCTTTTATTCTCCTTTGCCTCTTAAATTCTAGCCAGGCCTCAAAAGCTAGGGAGACCCAGGACAAGAGGTATACACACACACACACACACACACACACACACACACACACACACATACACATACCTGGCGCCCCACCCTGTTGTTGTGGATTCGCATTCTTGCCTGGATGTCCCGGGGAGCTTCCCTGGAATCCAAGAAATCCCGAGAGAACTTCTCTCCAAAGTCCATGTCATGGTTACAGCCACCCCATTCCCATGTGTCCTGGGGGCCGGGGCTGGGGCCTGATCCAGGGCCAGGGCTGGGCAAGGAATGGGGGAAACTCTTGCCCCGAGACAGTGCCTGCAGCTGCAGCAGTTTGGCCCTCAGCCGATCCTGCTCACCACTGCCCTTCCAGCCGCAGCCGCAGCTCACCAGCTTGCCCAGGCTGCAGGCCGTGGCTACCGCGTGCATGACCCCAGCAGCCAGCATGGAGAAGGAAAAAGCACTCTCACGGAAACCTGGGGATGAGAAGGATGAGAGTGGGAAGGAGGAAGGAAACAAACAGACCCCCTCCAGTTCCAGAAATTCCTAACTGAATCCTGACCCCACCATTTATCAGCTGACTGACCTGGGTGAAAGTCTTGGGACAAGGAAGGGAACAGAAAGCACAGAGCCTCAGTTTCTTCATCTATAAAGGGAGACAGTGGGCCAAGATGGTCTCTGAGGCCCATTCTCACTCTGTAAGTCTGTGATCTTCAGGTGTGGATCAAAGAGCTAGCTCAGAGGGAGAGATCCCCTGGGGTTGGAGATGGCTAAGAGGGAGTCCCTGAAGTCTTTGAAGATGTGTTCACCGAGTTCTACATCTGAAAGCCTTAGAAATTCCCCAACCCTGCAGGGAGCTTGGGTGAGGTGAGAGCAGAGGCCATTGGGGTTCTTTTTCTTCTTTTTTTCCTCTTCAGGGTTATTTAAATCAGTCTCACCAACCCATTCTCCACCATCAACACCCCCAAAGCACTAGAGCTGTGGAGTTGCCTTTCCCCTTCCCAGGTCCTAGTTTTATATTTGCCCTTCAAGACTGCCCTTTATGTTTAGCCTAACCTGCTATTACCCTATAAAATACCAGAAGGAGGAGCGAGGTGGGGGTGATTTTCCCTAAGGCCCTCTTAAAAGGTTGGCCTCTTTGTTATGTTTTGGGGGGTCACAGAGGCTCAGGATGTGCCAAGTCTTTTCCAGGCTTAGATAAATGTGTTCGCTATTCGGGGCCAAAGTCATCCCTTACACCAAGTCCGTGGTGAAAGAGAGGGACGCTCACTTCATTTCAGGCAGGGGCTCTCTGGAGCCCTGAGAAGATGAGAGACAGCACATCCTTAGAGGCCAGGTCTCTCCTTCCCCAGGATCCGGGCTCCTGGGCCAGCCTCCTGATCCCCCCAACCCCAACCCTCCAGGGGTGAAGCTGTTTGCACACGTCTTGGGAATTCCCCCGCAGATGGCAGCTGCCTATTAACCCCATAGTCCCCGAAGCACAGTACACCCCCCCCCCCCAGGCTGAGCCCCCATGGATCTTTGCTCCTCAGGGAGTGAACTCCAGCAGGCTATGGGGAGTAGCAGCGATGCTTCCCAGACCAGGCCTCCCAGACCAGGCTGGCAGTGACCTGTTCTCCGCCCTTCCAGCCGGTCTTCACCTGCTCAGGTGAGCGACAGCTGGGGCCTCCACAGCACAGAGGAGGGGGCTGCTCCCCAGCTTCAAAGTCATCAGGGTCTTTGTTCCCAGCTTTGGCTCCTGGGAACCCCAGCAATTAGGGGAGCATGTTTAACCCTTAAACGGTTGGGGGCGTCACCCCACCCCCGCTGAGACTCTGGGGACACCAGCCTGGGCTTGTCCAGCCAAGACAGAAGGGAGAGAAAAATAGGGGAGAGAATGGGGGGCGTTTGAAACTTCCAGGGCTGGGGGCATCGCCTGTTCACAGGTGCAACCCAGATCAAGCTGGGCGGAGGCGAAAAAGGGGGGCCCTAGGGTAGGGGAGCAGGGACCCAGCTGCCTTGCCGGCAGCGCGCAGGTGGAAGTTAGGCGCGCAGGGGCCCAGACGGGTGGCCAGACTAGGTTCAGCGCAGCTCCGGGGGGAGGGGGGGAATTCCCGGAGAGGCCCCTCCCGGAGCCGCGAATCCGTCCCGTCCCGCCTCCGCGCGCCTCGGCCTGCCCCCCACCCCCCAGCCTCAGGGGCGGCGCGGACCCGCCCAGTCAGGCTCACCGCGCTTGAGGATGGCGCTGTGGTGCGGCAGGCGGCCGCCGCCCTCGAGCGCAGAGCAGTTCCAGCGCTGGTCGCGCAGCTGGTGCTGACACTCGTGGACCGCGATGTGCAGCCCCTGCAGCGCGGACGCCGTCACGTCGGGGCTGCGCAGGCACAGGCCCAGCTGCCGCTTGCTGAGGCCAGACAGCGTCAAGCACACGGTGTTGGCCGTCAGCGGAGGTTCTCCAGGCACCTTCAGGCCCAGAATCTCATTGCTTAGAGCCCTGGGAACCGAGAAGGCGTCTCAGGGTCTGCGCTCCAGGCCTCCCGACCTCTCCAACAACCCCATCGGAGGTCGGTGTTTGTCCCATGGTCTGGGAGACGGGGGGGAATTGCTCACCGACTGCATAGCGCCAGGAACAGGAGACCCGTGAGGCCCGAGGGCAGAGGCCGCAGCCGGGGCTCCTCCAGCATGTCGAAGCCCGGAGGCTCCGGTAGGCAGATCAGTCAGGACCTGCGGGACAGGGAATAGGGTGGCTCACCTGGGCAACTGAAGGATGCTCTACTTCAGGCTTTTAACCCACCGGTGCCACCCTCACTGGCCCTTCTGCTCTCTCCCCAAACAGAACAATAAGAATCACCCCTTGATTCCCTGAGTCCAGGAGGTCTCAAAGAGGAAGGATCCAGGCCTCCCAGCTCAGGACTCTACCCAGTCAGACACAATGCCGGGCACACAGACACACACTTACATGCAAACTCAGACACACCAACTCACAAACACTCGCTCCACGACCTCACCCACCGCTCCCTCTTCAAGGGCCCCACGACTAGCTTCCCCGCCCTCACAGGTCTAGGGGGCGGGACAGGGAGGGGGTTCCCCACCACCTACGGGGTGTCGCCTCCAGGTGCTGTCAAGGGCAGGCAGACTCCACAAGAACGGTCTAAGTATGGGCTCCCCACCCCACTCTACCCTCTCTGGCCAGCAGGGCAAGAGGAGAGGCTCCAGGTGTGGAAAAGATGGGACATGAACCTGGCTCCCTCCTGAAACAGACCGTGGTGCAGGCTGAGTCCCCTTCCCTGTCCTCTAACTACAGGCTTCCCTCCCCAGCACGAACCCATCTGGTCTCCACCCCTTGGCTCTCACGTTCATTGCCCTCCAAATCTAGGGGCACTCCTTTATTCTCTATGTCTTTATCTCTAGCAACATCTCTGGCTCTTTCTGCGTCTCTGTGCTCCTGCGGGTGGATGCGTGTCTGTCTGTCTGACTACCCACGTGCCTGTCTCTCCCGGTGCTTCTCTGCCCTCCCTGCTTTCCCAGGTCTGATTACCTCCAGTGGTTCGGGTGTCGGGTCCGTGACTGACACAGTTGGGTCGCCTGGGCTCGGGGCAGGCTGCTTAAACCGTGGGGAGACTGCGTCGGGTTCTGCCCCCTCGGCAAAGCCGCATTCTTCCAGGGCCGGGCCACTCCTCTTCGCTGCTTCCCCAGCGCTGCCGCCGCGGCCGCTGGGAGGAAGGGAGGGAGGAAAGGAGGGAGTGATCGGGAGAGCTAGCGAGCTGGCGAGCAGGGAACTGGGTCTCCCGCTTTGCTCGCGAGCTCGCGGTGGCTCTGCCGGGCTGACGGAGCTGCGGCCCCTCCCCGAGCCTGCGGCATCCCCACCCTACCCCGCACCCCCCATCTTGACCAGGGGAACAGCCGCTCCCCCCCCTCCCGGCTATACACACACCCTCTCCCCCGACGCCTGGGTTCGGTCTTGGCCCCACTGAAGGGGGAGGTGGCCAGAGTTTCTCTCACCTT
>CAUYQG010021131.1:0-13738 GCA_963574415.1 Tarsius wallacei
TCGTGTCCTTATGCATCTTTTAAAATTTTTGACAGCTTAAAGGTTGCTTTGTCTGATATTAAGATTTCAACTCCTGCCTTCTTTTGTGATCCATTTGCCTGGAAACTGGTTTTCCAACCTTTAACTTTGAGTCTGTTCGCATTCCTTGAAGTGAGATGAGTCTCTTGGATGCAGCAAATAATTTGATCATGGTTTCTTATCCAGTTCGCCATTCTGTGTCTTTTCAGTGGTGCATTTAGTTCATTCACTTTCAGGCTGATTATTGAAATGTGATTATTTATCCCTGTCATGATGTTCTTATAAAGGTTTTCCTTTATTTGCTTGGTTTCTTTTGGCTTTGGAGTTAATGTATGTGTGTGTTTTCAAGTTTCTTGTTGCTCTGTATTCTCTGTTGATTCTGTGCTCTGCTGTTCTCTTGGGAAGTGTGTGGTCAATATTTTTTCTCTTTCTTCTGTGCTTAATACCTTTTTAAGTGTCTCCTGTAGAGCTGGTCTGGTAGCTGCATAATCTCTTAGGAATTGGATGTCTGAGAAGGATTTTAACTCTCCATCACTGATGAAGCTGAGCTTGGCTGGATAGGAAATTCTTGGTTGAAATTGTTTATCTTTGAGGACTTTGAATATAGGGCTCCAGTCCCTTCTTGCTTGTAGTGTTTCTGCTGACAGGTCTGCTGCTATTCTGACTGGTTTTCCCTGATAGGTAGTCTGACCTTTCTCTCTTGCTGCCTTTAGGATTTTTTCTTTTGTGCCTACTCTGTGTAGGTGAATTACTATGTGTCTACGGGTTGGTCTTCTCATTTGATGTCTTGTGGGGGCTCCCTGTATCTTTTGTGCTTGGCTGGTCACATCTCTGGTGAGATGGGGAAAGTTTTCTTGGATTACCTCCTGGAATTCTTGCTCCAAGTTGTTCTCCATTTCCCTTTCTTCTTCTGGGATACCAATCAGGTGTAGGTTTGGCCTCTTGATATAGTTGCACATCTCTTGTAGGCTTTGTTCTTTCTTTCTGAGTCTTCTCTCTATGTTTTTTACAGATTGGGTTAATTCCATGTTCTGGTCTTCAAGTTCTGAGATTCTTTCTTCAGCTAGATTAATTCTGCTTTTCATACTTGTCATCTTGTTATTTATTTCCTGGATAAAAATTTGTATTGCCAAAATCTCTGTTACAAGTTCATTCAGTGTTGCATCTTGTCTTTCTTGAGTCCTATTCACTCTTTTCAACCATTCCCTAATTCTTGTCAGATTCTGTGGACAGTCTTTGGTGAATTCCATTTTTTGGGCACAAAGGTGTGATTTTTTCAGGAGTTTTGTCTTCGGTACACTTGAAATTGCCTGAGGTCTTTCTTTGGCTTTTCCTCATTTGTAACAGATCTCTTGTTTTTCTCTTTAGCTCTGTTATTCAGTGTCAGTGGGAGAGGCTTTCCCATCTGACATTTGCTCAGACCTCTATTCTTCCCTGTCTGAGCTCCAATATTCTTCCCTGTCTGAGCTCCGAATTTGTTCTATTTTGAAATAGAATAGTGGATGGAAAGTTTTGCTGTATCTTAAAGTTTTTGAAATTCAAATAAGGTGGGGGATGGAGTGCACTGATCTCTTTGGAGTTCTTCCTCCTCCTTTTCTGGCCACACCCTTTGTCCTACAGCTAGATCAGGGTAGGGTTGGGGTGCCTAGAACTCAGCACTTGTCAGGTCCCTCTGAAGTTTGTGCTCTCAGGATATTCCCTTTGGGCCATTATCAAGCCCTGGGTAGTTTATCCACCAGTCTCAGAGATTGGATCTGCTAGTTCATAATGTCAAATCAGAGCACCTTCATGTCCCACCTTCAATATCGTGGTGGGGTGTCTCTCTTGTCCTCTTCTGTGGGAACCTGCCTCTGGACTCCATCTGTAGCCCCTTCCAGCACCCTGCAAGGTGCTGAAGTAATGAGGCAAAGCCCAGAGTAGTCTCTCTCCTGCTTCAATGGTGAGGTAGTGCCTGGGGTAGTAGTGTCTCCCTGCTGCTTTTCCAAAGGAAAACTTCTGTCTGTTTTGAAAAAACTATGGTGCTCAGTTTCTGCGATTTGTGAAGAGCCAGGGATGAAGCAGAGAAGCTCCAGCACCTGCTGTTGCACAAGGGTCCTGGACACCCACTCATGAGCTCCACTTAGGCACTCTCTCCCAGCATTTTCTTGCAAGGGAGAGTTTGTTAATTAAAAAAAAAAAAACAAAGAAAAGGAAGAAAAAATGGTGCTCGGCTTCTGCATCCTGGGAATTGCTAGAGACCAAGCTCAGATGCTGTGGCACCAGCTGCTGCACCAGGAGCACCCTGGCCACTAGCTCCCTAGCCCTCACTCACTCACACACCCAATCACTCACCAGCACATACACAAAATTTTTCATGCACTCACTCACTCACACAGGGACTTGCATATTTCAACTGACTCGGCCGCCATCTTCCCCCTAATCTTTTCAATAAATGGTTGTTGGTCACTTGAGTAATATTGTAGAAAACAAAATTATTTTGATTCATTCCTCAAACTGTACGCAAGATTAATTTGAAAAAAATCACAGATCTATGAAAGGTAAAATAATAAATCTTCAATAAGAAGGAAAATAGAAAAACAACCTCACAAACTTGAGTAAGAAAATATTTGTTAGAGCAGAAATGCACTCACTATAAAATCAAAATGTTGATAAGTTGTAATTATTTGAAATTGAGATATTTTGTTCATTGAAATGGGGTCAGTCACAAAACTAAAAGAAGACATATAAAAGGAATATGTCTAGTAAAGACTACATATCCAGAATATAATAAATGATCAAAATTAATAATAATAAGACAAATAATACACTTTAAAAACTGAGAAACTTGAACAGCAAAAAGTAGGTATCTAAATGGCCAATAAGCATATTCAAAATGTGTGCGACATCATTATGCATTAATTTGATGCAAATTAAAACCCCAGTATTTCATCACCTCACTCCTTAAGAAAGACTAAAATTAACAAGACTGACAATGCCAAGTGTTGGTGAGAAACTAAGTCAACTAAAACTCTCATGCAGTGTTGGTAGGAATATAAATTGTTCAGCTACTTTGGATAACTTGAAAAAGTTTTTTAAATCAAAGTACACTTCTACTTTATGGCCCAATAATTCCACTCTCAGGTATAAACCACAAAAGCACCAGTGCCTATATATTCCAGTAGTATGTACAAAATTATTTCTAGTAACCCCATTCATGATGTTATAAAACTGGAGACCTCAAGCCTGTAATCCCAGCACTCTGAGAGGTGGTGAGAGGATTGCCTGAGCTCAGGGGTACTAGACCATCCTGAGCAATATGGTGAGACCTCATCTCTACAATAAATAAAAAAATTAGCCATGTGTGGTGGCACATGCCTGTGGTTCCAGCTACCTGGAAAGCTGAGGCAGAAAGATTGCCTGAGCCCAGCAGGTCGAGGCTGCAGTGACTGTGAGCAGTGTGCCACTGCACTTCAGCCTAGGTGACAGAGTGAGATTCTGACTCAAAAATAAATAAATAATCAAACAAACAAAAAACTGGAGACAACCCAAACATCTATTAAAAAGAGAATGGACAAATTTTAGTTTATTTATGAAATCAATAAAAAGTATCACTGAAAAATATGGATGAGTCTCACAGAAACCATATTGAATGAAGGAAGCTAGGCACACAAGTTATTATCATGTCATTTCATTCATATAAAATTTGAGACTACAAATATTTAATCTGTAATTTTTGAGGGTAGAATTATTGTTATCTTTGGGAAGGATCATAAAAGAACCTTCTGGAGTGATGTGTTTTTATGTAAGTGTGATAGTTACATTGATGTATACTGTTTCATATTAAGCTGAACATTTAAGGTTTATGCTCTTTACTGAAATTACAGTAAGCTTTTAAGAAAGGTGATCATTAAATGAAGTATAGTACCATATGTTTGTTTGAAAATCAAGGTATGCTTGTGTTTGCAAGCTGTATGCTATGTTATATAAAAATCTGGACTGAGTAAATTGGGCCTTTGTTTAACTCTGGTTTTCAGCAACTTAATTAGGATGTGTCACAGTGGTATTTTGTTTGTTTGTTTGTATTTTTTTTGTGCTTCAGATTTGTTAAGCTTTATGTGTTCATGGGTTTGTGATTTTATTAAATTTGGAAAAAATAATGTAACTCTTTCTTAAAGCATTTTTTTCTGTCTCTCCTCTCTCTTCTTTAATTCCATGTGTCTAATCACATCAGAAATTATCCTAAAAGTCATTAATGCTCTGTTCTATATGTTTTATTTTGGATACTTTTTGTGTCTACCACATCTTCAGGTTTACTAATCTTTTCTTCTGAAATATTTAGTTTAATCTGCTGTTAATATTATTAATATACTCTTTAGATATTGTATTTTTATCTCTAAAAGTTCAATTTTTTTCTTTTTTATATATTTCATTTCTCTCTATCTTGTTCTTATTTTCATCTACTTCTTTTAACATTTGGTGCATATTTATAATAACTGCTCTCATGTCCTTCTCTGCTAATTACATCATTGGTCATTTCCAGATTTGTTAACACTTGTTAATCGTTCTCTCATATATTCATGCTTCTTTCCATGCCTATCAATTTTTTATTGTATACTGCTTGTTTTATATTTTTTATTATTTATTTTTACATTGCACAGTATGTCTTTAAATAGTATTACACTCTTTATGCTGGTATGCAGTTGAGTTATTGGGGATCAGTTAGCTTCTTTCCAGATCAGTTTTTATACCTGGTTAACATGAGCTCAGAGCACTCTTTAGTCTAGTGCTAATTTGTCTCCATATCTAGGGTGATACATCTCTCAGAGACCTTCTATGTTCCATGATTTTTTTTTTTCAACTCTGGCTTTTGAGAATACAAAATATACCCATCGCTGTATGAACTCAGGAAATTGTTTGACCCATTATTTTCTGGTGTGTGTGTGTGTGTGTGTGTGTGTGTGTGTGTTTGTGTGTGTGTGTTTCCAGTGTTGTTGAGTTATTTCTTATCATGTGCAATCAATAGCTTAGAACTTAAGAGGACTTCAGATATCCAATGCGGTCTCTGTCTCCCAATCTCTCTTTCTCTCTGTGTGTCTCCTTCTGCCTTTCTGTGTGTGTGTATGTGTGTGTTTCTGTTCGGTTCCTTCTTCTCCAGTAGTCTGTCTCACAAATTATGAGCATCTCAGTATCCTTAAGCTCTAATCTCTTTTTCCCTATCCTCTAACTTCTGAGGTTTGTTTTGCTTTCTCATCTATCTCTGTTGTTGCCTGGAAATAGTCCTGCACTGCCTGGCACACAATAACTAAAAACCAATGTTTCATTTAGTTGTCTGGTTTCCTGCTGATTAAGATGGAAGGGTAAATCCAATACTAGTTAGTCTTCATGGCCTGAAGTGGAAGTCTATATACATTCACTTTTATAACCTATTGAAAGATTATGAATACCAAGTGTTACTAACACCTGTTTCCAAGTGATATGATTGTCCATTTTGTTATGTTTTTGTTTGCTTCTTTGTTTTTGCCTTCGTACATAAATCAACAAATATACCTATTCTAGAGAAATGATGTTAATATTTACTGAAATAAGGTGAGATTTTTGCTAATTTTACTTTACTTTCTCTTTGTTCTTTAGCAGACCTAAAACTGGAAAATCATCACTGTCTGCTATAATGATTATAGACTTGGCTGATGGCACAACTGAATCTGAATTTTAGTCATGCTACTTACTAGCTCTGTAATCTTGGGGAATCTGCATAACTCTTCTGAGACTCATTTTCTTCAGCTATAAAATGGAGACAATATATGAATACTAAGTTTTAAATATTTTCTCTTTGAAATAATGAATTTATTACATGAACATAATGTCTTGCCCATAGTGGAAACAAAAAATAAGGCATCAAAATCTGTGCTGTAAAGAACTGGATAGGGCAAAAAACCTCATATAGGAACAGCATGAAATAGAAAAAATAACACAGAACTTATGTGTAGGGGAGCACTAATCAAAAATACCTTTGTGGAAAATTTACTTGTTCTAGGTAAGCCTCACTTTTCTCATTTTTATAACAAAATGATTTAAGCTGATAATTTTAAGTCATTTCAAAAAATGAAATTATATGATCTGAGACCATTAATAGTACATCTTAACAAACTGACCTAAATGGTCACATATAAAGTTTAGTTTTTTGCTAGTTGTTTATTATTATTATTAATTATTATTATCATCAAGAAACAGCCAGGAGTAGATTTTTGTGAATATTGTTGTCATAAAAAAGGTTATTGTTTTATTGTTTCTTGTATTTTAAATTAAAAAATGTATCTTCTTTTTGGGTCTTACCATGTGAAAGATTTTATTAGTTTATTCTATGTGCTTACTTCTCTACCTTTCCCTTAATGTCTCTTCTGGGACATTATTTAATAATTTTCTCCCAATATTTCCAATATAAAAGAACAGAGATCCTAGGACTTACTCTCCAACATTTCAAAACAGAAATTAATGAGGCTGTAAAACCTCATCTGAAGTTAAAGTCTTATTTTTCACAGCACTTAACCACAAGGAATTGTAAAGCCACATGGGAGGGAGGAAAAAAGCTATGAAAAACAGAGACCACTTACATTTGTGTTAATTCAAAATGTAGACACTCCTCATGCAATGTTTATTGTTTTCTTCCCATGTCATTATCCTACTGAGATCTTGAAAGCTGATAATAAAAATGCATACCTATAAAAGCCTCAATTTTCTTTTATCTGATGTAATTATGATATACAAAAGTTTTAAAAAACACACTTTTTACTTCAATACTATCATTTGGTAATTACATTATCATTCAGGAGACTATGTCCTTTTTTTCTGCAATGCTTCCATCTAGCACACACTTGTCTTGTATTCAATGTCCTCTCCATTTCTTCAAAACCCTGACCAAGCAGGAGATCACATTAGTTTTAGGAACCTGAGAGGGCAAATCGAAAAGTAGATTTAGTGTCTTTCCTAAATAATCTGGGCAATCTTAAAATTGAAATCACAGGCACCCAAGTCAGGATGCATCATTTCAACAGAACTGAACAGGATTGGTATTTAGAGCCAAGGCAACAAACTAACCAAAGAGATAACAAAAGAGAATTGGAGTGAAGGTGCAAGAAAAAAAAAAAAAAACCTTGAGTTCCAAGATAATAGTGCAGAAAATTTTTACCAATACTTTTTAAATTTAAAAATGTTAGATATTTTAATAAAATGTCTTTTTCTTTCTTCTGATGCGATGATTGTACACAAGTTTATACTGAAGTACCTGTAAAACTTATAAACAACCCCACAGTGTAACAGATTCTCTATATTAACTGTTTTAGCTGCTTTAAAGCTGCTTTAACCTAAAAATGACCCCTACATAGCTTTTCAGTACTCAGAAGTTGTAATTTTCCTGTAGCTAAAGTCCTACACCCTTGGTTTCCATAACTAAGTGCCTACACCTTTAGTTTTTCCAGTTTTTGGAAACTCCCTAACCACAAGTACTGCATTTATTTGTATACGTTTGCACATTTTGCTGTTTGATTTTAATAGTCTTTGTGTTCATGCTGTAACTTAATGTACCTTATGTTTGCACCCCATGCTATGTAGCCTATTTGATAGTTTTTGCCTATAAAAACTTTGTCCCTGCTTTATTCAGGGCCGAGAGTTGTTGGAGGCATGAGCCCCTTTCAGTCACCAGCATATTAAAGGTCTCATAATCTGACTTTGCCTGTTGGCAACGTGATTCTCTCACTCCGGACACAACAATACCACTATTTTGATATGAAAAACATATAATTGCAATTCTGTTATATGCTTTTCAGTATCTACATGGGACAAAGTGAAGTGAAGATGTGAAAGGATCTATTATTTTAAACTTTCATCTTCATTACTCAGAAAATACTAATTAGTAGAACTAAAGAATACATAAACTTTCTTCATTTTTCTTATTTTAAAGATGTGGGGTACAATTCAAGATTAGGCAGGTAAGTGATTTTTAGACAGGTAAAGTTTGGGCCTCCCTTTGGTCCCCACTTTGCTTGGTTTGAGATTAGGCACCTTATTAATGTTATGTGCACTCCCCTCTTCCTCTCCTGGCAGTGCCCTGCTCATGACAATCCCTTTCTTATAGTATTATGGTAAATATTCAGGGTCCACTTGTGAGTGAGAATATGTGGTACTCAGTTCTTTGTTTTTGTGATAGATCACTGAGTACTGTAGAGTCTAAATCCAACCAAGTTTCTGCAAAGTCCATAATTGTGTCCTTCTTTATGGATGCATAATATTCCATAATGTATATGTAGCAATTTTTTTAATCCAGTACACTTTCAATGGGCAGCATTGTTGGTTCCATGTTTTTGCTATTGTGAATAATGCTGTGATAAACATGTTTGTGCAGGTATCTTTTTTATAGAATGATTTGGATTCCTTTGGGTATATTCTCAGAATGGAATTTGCTGGGTTGTATAGAAGGACAATTTATAGATCTTTTAGTAATTACCACAAAGTTTTTCCACAGAGGTTGCATTAATTTACACTCCCACCAACAGTGTGGAAGCATTCCCTTTTCCCCACATTCTTTCTAGCTTATGTTGTATTTTGAGTTATTGAAGATGGCTATCCTGACCAGAGTTAGGTGGTATTTCAGTGTGGTTTTAATTTGCAATTATTTGATGATTGGTGAGACTGAGCATTTTTTTGATGTGTCTGTTGGCTGCTCATATATCTTCTTTTGAGAAGTGTCTATTCATATTTTGCCCACTTTTTTATAGGGCTGTTTGTTTTTTACTTTCAGCACATTTGAGTTCCTTGTAGATCTTGGATGTTAGGCCTTTGAAAGATACACAGTTGGCAAATATGTTTTCCCATTTTATGGACTGTGTCCTTACTCTTGATGGTATCTTTTGCTTTGTAGAAGTTTTTCAGATTGAAGAGGTCCTGCTTGTTTATCTTATCTCTTATGGCATGGGCATTTGGGGTTTTGATCAGGAATTGGTTGCCTATTTCAATTTCTGAAAGGGTGTCTCCTGCATTTTCTAAGATTTGTATAGTTTGAGGTTTTACATTTAGGTCTTTGATCCATTTAGAATTGATTTTTGTGTATGGTGATAGGTAGGGGTCTTGTTTCAATCTTCTGCATGTAGTCAGCCAGTTTTCCCAGCACAATTTACTGAATGGGTTCTCCTTTCCCCACAGGTTGTTGATGGAGGCTTTGTCAAAGATGAGTTTTTGAGAAATTAAGTTTTTGCTTCCAGAATCTCTATCCTGTTCCATTGGTCTACATGCCTGTTCTTGTACCAATACCAGGCTGTTTTGATTATCGTAGACTTATAGTAAGGTTTAAAGTTGAGAAGAATGATGTCGGTAATTTAATAGGTATTGTGTTAAATCAGATTGCCTATGGTAGGATGGACATCCTAATAATGTTGTTTTTCCAATTCATGAGCATAGAACATTTTTCCATTTGTCTGTGTCTTCTTTGATTTCTTTGAGCAGTGTTTTGTAGTTTTCATTGTAAAGGTCTTCCACATCTCTGGTTAGGAAAATGCTGAAGTATTTCATTTGTTTTGTGGCTATTGTGAAGGGATTGTGCTTTTTATTTAGTTCTCTGCATGTTGTTGGTGGTGTATAAGAATATGACTGTCGCCGGGCTCGGTGGCTTAGCCTGTAATCCCGCGCTTTGTGAGGCCGAGGTGAGTGGATTGCCTGAGCTCATGGGTTCGAGACCAGCCTGGGCAACTTGGCGAGACCTCATCTCTACAATAAATTAAAAAAAAAAATTAGCCAGGTGTGGTAGCACGTGCCTGTAGTTCCAGCTCCTTGGAAGGCTGTGGCAGAAGGATCACCAGAGCCCAGCAGGTCGAAGCTGTGGTGGCCAGAAGCGTGCCACTGCACTCCAGTCTGGGTGACAGAGTGAGACTCCAACTCAAAAAAAAAAAAAGAATATTACTGTCTTTTGCATATTTATTTTGTACCCTGTGACTTTGTCAAAGACCTTCATCAGTGCAAGCAGATTTTTGACAGATATCTTTCGAGGTATAGGATCATATCCTCAGCAAAAAGGGTAACTTAACTTCTTCTTTTCCTATTTGTATGCCCCTGATTTCCTTCTCTTGTCTGATTGCTTTAGCTAGGACTGCCAACACTTTGTTGAACAGGAAGGATAAGAATAGGCAGACTTGTCTTGTTCTGAATTTTAGGGAAACATTTCAATTTCTGTCTCTTTAGCAATATATGTTGGCTGTGGGTTTATCGAAAATGGGAGTTCATATTTTGTGGTATGTTCCCTCTATGCCTACGTGTTCAAGGGTTTTTATCAAGAAGGGATGCTGGATTTTATCAAAAACTTTTTCTGCATCTAATTATATAATCATGCGGTTATTGTTTTTATATCTGTTGATGTATTTAATTACATTTATAGTCTTGCATATTTTGAACCAGTCCTGCATCCTGCATATGAAGCCTACTTGGTCATGGTGGGTGATTATTGAGATGTATATGTTGTTGGATCCAGTTTGGTTGAATCTTGTTGAGAATTTTTGCATCTATGTTCATCAGGGATATTGGCCTGTAGTTCTCTTCTTTGTTGGATCTTTACCTGGTTTGGTTATCAATGTGATGTTAGCTTCACAAAATGACTTGAGGAAAATTCCATTTTTCTACATGGCCTGGAATATTTTCAATAGTATTGGTATCAGCTCCTCCTTGTGTATTATGTAGAATTTTGCTGAAAAACCATTTGGTCCAGGTTTTTTTTCTGTAGGTAGTTTTCTTATGACAGAATCAATTTCCTGGGTTGATATTGATCTATTTAGGCTCTCAATTTCTTCTTGTTTCAACCTTGGGAAGTTTTGTGATGTCAGAAAGTCCTCCATTTCATTTAGTTTTTTGAGTTTGTTTCCCTACAGGTGTGCAAATTAATCTCTGATACTCTTATATATTTCTTTGTGATCAGTTGTGACTTGATCTTTTGTGTTTCTGATTGTGTTTATTTGGGCTTTTTCTCTATTTTCCTGGTCAATCTGTCTAGGGGTCCATCAATCTTGTTTATCATTTCATAAAAAGCTTTTATGTCATTTTGTCTTCTATGTCCTGTATTTGGGCTTTTACTTTCGTGTCCTGGATTCTTCTGCTGAATTAGGGTTTTGGTTTTATTTTTCCAACTTCCTTAGGTGATTTGTTGGGCTTTAACTTGTGATTTTTCTATTTTCTTGATGTGTGTTTGTAGAGATACGAATTACCACCTTAGTGCTGATTTTATGGTATCCCAGAGGTTTTGGTAAGATATTTCTTTGTTTTAATATGCTTCCAGGAATCTTTTAATTTCTGTTTTGACTTGTGTGCTGACCCAGAAGTTGTTCAGCATCATGCTGTTTAGTATCCATGTTTTTGTGGGTTTGGGGGAATTTTGTTGGTGCTGATATTTATTTTTGGTCCATTGTGGTCTGAGAAGATGCATGGCATTATTTCGATCTTATTAAATTTGTTTATGCTTGATTTATAAATAAGTGCATAGTTTATCTTGGAGTAACTTCTGTGCAGTGATGAGTAGAATGTATATTTCTTGTTTTTTTGGTGGAATGTTCAGTAAATATCTTTTAAGTCCATTTGACCATGTCTCAAGTAAGGTTGTGGATCTCCATGTTGATGTTTTTTGTCTCAATAATCTATCTGGGGTTGTTAGTGGGGTATATAAGTCCCTAACCATGATAGTGTCAGAGTCAATATCTCTTTTTAGTTTACTTAGTAGCTGTATTATAAAAGCTGCTGCTCCTGTGTTTGGTGAATATATGTTTAAAATGGATGTTTCTTCTTGATGAATTGAACTTTTATTATTATGTAGTTCCTTTGGAACCTTTTAAAATTTTTGATAGCTTAAAGGTTGTTTTGTCTTATATTAAGATTGCAACTCTTGCCTTCTTTTGTGTTCTGTTCACCTGAAAATTTGTTTTCCATCCTCTAACTTTGAGTTGATTAGTGTCCTTTGTAGTGAGATATGTTTCCTGGAGATAGTATATTGTTGGGTTGTGTTTTTTTAATCCAGTTTGCTGTTACATGTCTTTTCAGTGGTTCAATTAGTCCATTCATGTTCAGACTGATTATCGTGATGTGAGAGTTTATCCCTATCATGAGGCTCTTAGAAAGTTCTTAGATATTGTTATTTTTTGTTTGTGTGTTTGTTGATTTTATTTTGTTTTGGGAGTTGATATATGTGCATGTTTTCAATTTTGCAATCATGATGCATGCTGTGTTGATTCTTTGTTTTCCTACATTCTTAGGAAAATCATGGTCATTCTTTTTTTTTCTTCTATGCTTTATAACGTCTTAAGTTTCTCTTGTAGAGTTTCTCTTTTTTTCTTCTATGCTTTATAACGTCTTAAGTTTCTCTTGTATGGAGGCATTATACACTCTTAAGGATTGAATGTCTGGGAAGGATTTTAATTTTCCACCATTTATGAAGCTTAGCTTAGCTGGGTAGGAAATTCTTGCCTGGGATTGTTTATTCTTGCTAACATTAAGGATTGGACTCCAGTCTCTTTCAGCCTGTAGTTTCTGTAGATAAGTCTGCTGCATTATTCTAACTGGTCTTCCCTGGTTGGTAGTCTGACCCTTCTCTCTTGCTGCCTTTTTGATTTTTTTCTTTTATACCTACTTTGTGTAGGCAAATTACTATATGTCTAGGAATTGGTCTTCTTATTTGATTTCTTGCAGTGATTCTTTGAATCTCTTGTGTTTGGATGGTCATGTGTCTGATGAGATGAAGAAAGTTTTCTTGGATAACTTCATGGACTATTTTTCCAAGGTGAACTCTGTCTCTCTTTCTGCCTCAGGAATGTCAATCAGGTATAAGTTTGGCCTCTTAATATAATCACACATCTCTTGGGGGCTTTTTTCCATCTTTTTAAGCTTCTTTTCTATGTTCTTAATAGTCTGGGTTAGTTCCATATTTTGGTCTTCAAGCTCTGAGATTTTTTTCTTCTGCTTGGTTAGTTCAGCTTTCCATGCTTGTCATTTATTTATTTTACTGTATTCTTTATTACTGTCATCTCAGTTATCGACTCTTTCATTCTTTCCTCTTTCCTTTCTTCAACTTTATTCATTATCTCCATCAATACCATGATAACTGTATTTGTGGTTTGAGACTAGTCATTTTGGGGACTCTTCATTGTTAGAGTTCTAAAGTCTGTATTCTCGGGAGTTATCTTTACAGGGGTCTATTTTTCCATTGATTTTTCTTCATTGTTGATGAGTTTCCCTCCCCCCCAACACTCCTTAATTCTATTACTCAGTGATAGAGAGTATAGCTTTCACTTCTGTTTGCTCAACTTTCTAGTCTTCCTTATGTAGAGCCTCTGGATTTTGAAGCTGGACTGGAGGTGGAGACTGTGCTGTCTTTTGTAGTTTTAAGATTTGATTAAGATTAAGGTGTAATGGGGGGGTGCTACAGTTCAGAAGCTACCTGCAGATCACAGTATCCACTCACTGGGGTGTGGGCCCCCTGTTACCCATTTTCCACCACCTTACAGTATGGTCATGTGGTGGGAGTATATGTATATTCCCTGAAAACAAAATGAGATTTGAGAAAGGAAAAGAACAGAGAAAAATAAAAAAGAAAACAAAGAGAAAGGAGAATAAGGAAAACAGTCAGGCAAGCAAATGAGCAGATAGTCAAAAACACAAATAAGCAAAAATAAACAACAAAAATAATTGAAGATACATTCACCTTCAAATATACCCATAT
>CAUYQG010021138.1:0-10033 GCA_963574415.1 Tarsius wallacei
ACACCTCGGGTGACATGCCTTATAGTTGGCCTGAGCCTTGACCCAGTGGTTCAACTTGAGTTTGGTCTTGGTACTGTTCAGGTGTTTATGAATTAGGCTGATAAGTAGGCATAGGTATTTTATATCAAATATTTTGTCCAAAGTAAAGACTTGCCGGGTGTGGTGGCTCACGTCTGTAATCCCAGCACTTTGGGAGGTGAAGGCAAGAGGATTGCCTGAGTCCAGGGATTGGAGACCAGCCTGGGCAACTTGGTGAGACCTTGTCTCTACAATTAATCAAAAAATTAGCCGGACGTGGTGGCGTGCGTCTGTAGTTCCAGCTGTTTGGAAGGCAGAGGTGGAAGGATCGCCAGAGCCCGCAAAGTCAAGGCTGCAGTGGCGGTAAGCGTGCCACTGCACTCCAGCCTGGGCGACAGAGTGAGACTCCAACTCAAAACAAAAAAAAAGTAAAGACTAATTTTTTTGGTTAACTCAACCAAAATCAAAATCAGAAACTTTACAATTGTATGAACTAATGGATATAACTGTATTTGAGGCTCTTTGAATTAATACCTTGAAATACATTTCTCCAGTTGGCCACAAGCAGTCAATTGTCCTCTTGTTCTCATATTTCTAGCTATTAGGTTTTCTAAATAATTTTTGGTTATGGTTGTTTGACTTTAGCTCTCTTTTCCTGCCTTCTTCCTTGGCCTCATTGGGGAAAGAAATGGAAGCGGTGGCTCTTTTTAATGAGAGTTAACAACTTTTACCCCAATTATCTATTTTTCTTGATAACTGATTTTTCTTTGCATCTCCCTTCTTTCTCTCACTAGGAGATTAAGATCTCAGTGGTCACGAGGGAAATGCATGTTGGGAATAGAAAGATTCTTACTACTCCCAGCTAACTGTATTTGGCTCTTGGAGCCAGTGCATTAGTCATATTTAAGTTTATTTATATATTAAAGTACTTATATAGTGCTTACTTCATGTCTGGCACTATTCTAAGTGCTTTATAAGTAGTCAGTCTCATCACAACCTTAGGAAGTAGGGAGTATTATTATACCTTGTATTTTACAGACACGAACACTGAGGCACAGAAGGTTAAGTAATGTCCCTAAGATAAAATAGTAATATTTATCTCATAATCATGGAGGCAGGATTTGCATCTTGGACATTTGACTCCAGAGTCTGTGCTCTTAATCACCATGGGATGGATTCTGTCCATTATGGAAGTTGTTTTGCACTTAAAGATTTAAGAAATAATCATTTACATATGAAACTTATATTCATGTATCCCTTTAAATCATTAATTTATCAGTGATTAAATTGCCCAGATTCTTAACTTAAAATTAAAAATAAAAAAAATTATTCTGTCTCTGATCAAATTTAATATCCTGATTTTTTTCAATTCTTAGTATTTGTAGAGATTTCTCTTGGTGAGTAATCATTGATCTAAAAATCTAGACAATTTCTAGTAATTTTTCTTCTCTAAATCATAAATTTTTATTTTTTAAGAAGAAAGAAAAAAATATTTTGGGTATTTGATAAGGAAAAAAAGTATTAACTCGATGCTGTTTCCTCGTTACCTGAGAGCCAAATAATTGATCTGGGAAATACAAGGGGCTAATGAGATTGAGCTCTTTTACTATAAGTGGCTATTGAAATAAAAGCATATTATTTATTATTTGTGAACTCCTCTCCCATATCTTAGTTTTGTCAGCAAACAACTTCGGTGTTTTCTTTTTTTCTGGATAGGAAGGCATCTATTTATCTAAGTATTTCAGATTAAAGCTTTTATCTTTCCATAATGAAGTATGTCTTCTATTAATCCTCACTCTTGGTGCCCCAAATGTTAAAATAACCAATGACCCATGTAAGTTTTGTATCACCTTTGTATATTACCTTTTAGGAAGGACTATAAAATTCCTTGGAGCCAATAGATTCAGTTTACAAACTGTGCCTGGTCTATAGAGATATTAGTGAGATATTAGCTGGGTGCAGTGCCTCGCACCTATAATCCCAGCACTTTGGGAGGCGGAGACAAGAGGAATGCCTGAGCCTACAGGTTTGAAACCAACCTGGGCAACTTGGTGAGACCTCATGTCTACGATAAATAGAAAAAATTAGCTGGATGTGGTGGGGCGTGCCTGTGGTTCCAGCTCCTTGGAAGACTGAGGTGGAAGGATCATCTGAGCCCAGCAGGTGGAGGCTGCAGTGGCTGTGAGTGTGACACTGCACTCTAACCTGGGCGACAGTGAGACTCCTACTAAAAAAAAGAAAGAAATGATTCCTGACTTAATTTATAATCTCAAACTAGTGGGAGAGGCAGACATAGGTAGTCTCAACTGAGGGCAGGTTTTGGAAAATAAAAAACAAGTGCTAGTCTTTATATGAAAATGCCATATAGCTGGGCGTGGTGACTCATGCCTGTAATCCTAGCACTTTGGGAGGTGGAGGCAACAGGATTGCCAGTGTCCAGGGGTTCGAGACCATCCTGGGCAACTTGGCGAGACCTCATCTCTACAATAAATTAAAAAATTAACTGGGTGTGGTGGTGTGTGCCTGTAGTTCCAGCTACTTGGAAGGCTGAGGCAGAAGGATCGCTTGAGCCCAGCAGGTCAAGGCTGCGGTGGCCCATGAGCGTGCCACTGCACTCCAGCCTGGGTGACAGAGTACTCTGACTCAAAAAAGAAAAAAGAGAAAAAAAAGAAAATGCCATATAAAGTATAATAACATTATTTATTATTTTTGCTTAATTTTACTTGGCATTTTCTCAGTTGGACTGTTTTGTTGTAACTAAGAACTATTGCCCTTTTGGATTTAGTTTATCTGTGCATAGATCTTGCAGCAATGGGGTTATTAATATTTTGTACCTTATTTTGAGGTAACAAAGACTCTGTCTTCCCCTGAACATCATATGCAGTTGAATTAACATCTTCAATCTGATGACTCAATTACAGTCATCTCTGAAATATTTAATGATTTGATTATGCAGTTTTGGAGACCCAAGTGCTTTTTTTTTCTGTTCCCTTGTGGACATTTTAGTCTTTATTTGTGTCACAGCCTGTAGGTGGGCAGAGGAAGTAAAAGAGGCACATTTGTTATTTTCTGTCTCAATAAAGGCAGTCTGGGAGAGGAGTTTTAAATTCAGGGGAGTTTTGATGTTTGAAATGTGGTACTCACTGCTGTTTTTAAATTATTTGTGTTCCCTTCTATTTCCCAGATTAGTCAAATAATTTTTATGCTGGAAGCTACTATTTTCCACATGTTCTGGGTACTAAACTGACTGCCTAACAGATAGCAAAGGATAATGACTTTTTAAGAATGAAAGGACACAGTTTAAGAAAGTGTTTTCCTAGCCCTGGGGTGCTTACTTAAAAAGAGCAGATTCAGCCAGGCTTGATGGCTCAGCCTGTAATCCCGCGCCTTGGGAGGCTGAGGTGAGTGGATTGCCTGAGCCCATGGGTTCGAGACCCGCCTGGGCAATTTGGCGAGACCACATCTCTACAATAAGTCAAAAAATTAGCCGGGTGTGGTAGCGCACGCCTGTAGTTCCAGCTACTTGGAAGGCTGAGGCGGAAGGATCGCCAGAGCCCAGAAAGTCGAGGCTGTGGTGGCTGGGAGCGGCCACTGCACTCCAGTCTGGGCGACAGAGTGAGACTCCAACTCAAAAAAAAAGAGCAGATTTTTGAGTTCTACCCCAGAGCTCAAATAAAATAAAAATATATAGGACAAGTTAGAAATTTGGATTTTGGATACACATGTGCATGCCAATGTCTGAGAACCACTGGGTTAGGGGAATGATGTTTACATCAAAATGCTGATAGAATTATAAAATCCAAAAGAAGGACTGTGTAAGATTCTTATGCATAATTGCAGGTAAGTAATCATTCCTACTTTGTCTTTAAAAAAGATTTATAAATTCTTTATTATCCAGTTAAGGCTTTTATTCTACAGGTGATGTTATTCATTGAAATATTTAATAGGCAATTTTAGACCTTTTATGCCAGTGCTATCCAATATAAGTATTATGCAAGCCACATTATAATTTTCTGGTACTAGCAAGCATTATTTACTTCTTTTTAAGTGACAGGTGAAATTATTTTTAATAATAGATTTTATTTAAACTCTTGTATCAAAAATATCATTTCATCATATAATCAATATAAAAACTTAACAAGATATTTTATGTTCTTTCTTTTGAAGTCTTCAAAATCTGATGTTTGTTTCTTCTTTTTGAATCAGTCTCACTTTGTCACCCAGGCTGGAGTACAGTGGCACACTGCTCACGGCCACTGCAGCCTCCACCTGCTGGGCTTGGGTGATCCTTCTGCCTCAGCCTTCCAAGTAGCTTGAACTACAGGCATGTGCCATCATGCCCAGCCAATTTTTTGATGTATTGTGGAGATGAGGTCTTAGGCTGGTCTTGAACGTGCGGGTTCAGGCAATCCTCTCGCCTCACCTCCCAAAGTGCTGGGATTATAAGCGTGAGCCACTACACCCAGCTGATGTGTATTTTACACTTATAGCACATCTATAAGATGAGCCATATTTCAAGTGCTCAGTAGCCACATGTGGCTAACAGCTACTTTTTTGGATAGCATAGCTACGTAGGGTCACCTCCATCAGGTGGATAAGCATTTATGCAGCCTGGATGAAGCGAGGTAGAAAAAACTGGCAAAATAAGGAGGATTTTATTTCTTTCAGGAAGCAGATATATCTGGAAACTTTGAAAGTTACTGTTTCTGTTAACTTATTGTCAGTAAACAGTTACTTCCCTGGTTTAAGCTTTAGAGGAAAAGGAAATATTTTTGGAGTGAGTTAAACTTAACATCAGACACTAGATTCCTTTAGTATCTCCAAATGGTGGGAGTTTGCTGAAGATTATAATTTTGAGTTGGAGCTACCAAAATCGGGCTTAAGCTGTTAACATAGTTAGTGATATATTAACCTGTGAGTATTTGTAATAGCTTTACTGCTGCCTAAGATGGGGTGTTTATTAAATATCTTCAGGGTTGAAGAAAATTATTAGTGATTTGTTATTTAAACCTCTGTTTCTTTGGACTGCATTACTAGGTGGCTACAGTTTCAGAAAAGTCTCGTATAATGGAACTAGAGAAAGACCTAGCATTGAGAGTACAGGAAGTAGCTGAGCTCCGAAGAAGGCTAGAGTCCAATAAACCTGCTGGGGATGTGGATGTGTCACTTTCCCTTTTGCAAGAGATAAGCTCTTTGCAAGAAAAGTTAGAAGTGGCTCATACTGACCACCAGAGAGAAATAACTTCTCTGAAGGAGCGTTTTGGAGCCCAGGAAGAGACTCATCAGAAGGAGATAAAGGCACTTTTTACTGCCACAGAGAAACTTTCCAAAGAGAACGAGTCACTGAAAAGCAAGCTTGATCATGCCAACAAAGAGAACTCAGATGTGATAGCTCTGTGGAAGTCCAAACTGGAGACTGCCATTGCATCCCACCAGCAGGCAATGGAAGAGCTGAAAGTGTCCTTTAGCAAAGGGGTTGGCTCAGAGACAGCAGAATTTGCTCAGTTAAAAACACAAATAGAGAAAATGAGACTAGATTACCAGCACGAAATCGAAAATTTACAGAATCAACAAGAGACTGAACGGTCTGCTCATGCAAAAGAGCTAGAAGCCTTAAGGGCTAAACTGATGAATATCATTAAAGAAAAGGAGAACAGTCTGGAAGCCATCAAATCGAGACTGGACAAAGCAGAAGACCAGCATCTAGTAGAAATGGAAGACACGCTAAACAAATTACAGGAAGCGGAAATAAAGGTAAAGGAGTTAGAGGTACTGCAAGCCAAATGCAATGAACAAACCAAGGTTATTGATAATTTCACATCACAGCTCAAGGCTACTGAAGAAAAGCTCTTGGATCTTGATGTGCTTCGGAAAGCCAGTTCCGAAGGTAAATCGGAAATCAAGAAACTTAGACAGCAGCTTGAGGCAGCTGAGAAACAGATTAAAAATTTAGAGATTGAAAAGAATACTGAAAGTGGCAAGGTTTGTATTGACATTCTTCATCTTTTTCTTTTCCATTTGTTGTTATTATTTTGCATCATATGTTACTTTTTAGTTGAGGTAATTCATCTTACAAATTCCTGATTTAATTAAAACACATTGCTTGGGTGCTCCCTGTTGAGTATAATCTCGTATCTTCTGATTATCTTGAATATGGTTTCATCTGAGGAGTTAGAGAAAATAATGGCTCAAACATTTGAATTTATGTTCCTTGCCTATTTTCTGGTTATCTTATCTCTGGGCTATGCTGTGGTTTCTTGTTTAAGCTTAGTTCCGTTTGTAATCTCTATTTACAATAGAGAGCTCCCTGAGATTATGGTATTAAGGTAAATAAATAAATGAATAAGATAGGAGCTTAAAACATTATCTCCTCCTTTGCCAAATATGTGGTCATGTGCCACATGACAACATTTCAGTCAATGTCAGACTACATATACAATGGTGGTCCCACAAAACTGTAATACTGTATTTTTATTTGTACCTTTTCACTCTTTTTTTTTTTTTTTTTTTTTTTTTGAGTTGGAGTCTCACTCTGTCGCCCAGACTGGAGTGCAGTGGCTGCTCCCGGCCACTGCAGCTTCGACCCGCTGGGCTCCGGCGATCCTTCCGCCTCAGCCTTCCAAGTAGCTAGAACTACAGGCACGCGCTACCATTCCCGGCTAATTTTTTGATTTATTGTAGAGATGAGGTCTCACCAAGTTGCCCAGGTGGGTCTCGAACCTGCGGGCTCAGGCGATCCACTCACCTCAGCCTCCCAAGGCGCTGGATTCCAGGCTGAGCCACCAAGCCCAGCCCTTTTCACTCTTTAGATATGTTTAGATAAACAAATACTTGCCCCACTGTTACAGTAGCCTACAATATTTAGTACAGTCACATGCTACATGGATTTGCAGCCAAGGAACAATAGGCTGGACCATATAGCCTAGGTGTGCAGTAGGTATGCCATCTAGGCTTATAACTTGCACTCTATGATGTTCACATGACGAAATAGCTATGTGACACCTCTCTCAGATTGTATCTTGGTCCTTAAGCAATGCATGACTAATTACCTTATCTATAGGGTTATGCATGAAAATGTGGACTTTGAGTGCTTCTTGAGTATTGTAAATTAACATGCTGTGAAAATAACATTCACAGCAAAATGAAGGTTAAGAGCCTGGAGCCCTTTGCATTGCCACTTTTGTTTCATTGGAGTTTCTTCTTTTTTTATTTGAGTGGGAGTCTCACTCTGTCACCCAGGCTAGAGTGCAGTGGCATAGTCATAGCCACTGCAACCTTGACCTGCTGGGCTCAGGTGATCCTTTCGCCTCAGCCTTCCAAGTAGCTGGGACTACAGGTGTGTCACCATACCTGGCTGGTTTTTTTATTTATTGTAGAGATGGGATCTTGCTGTGTTGCTCAGGCTGGTCTCAAAGTCTTGGGCTCAGGCAATGCTCTCACCTCTGCCTCCCAAAGTGCTAGGATTACAGGTGTGAGTCACCATACTCACCCTCGCTGGAGTTTTTTCTATGACACAATGAGAACATGATCTATTCTTCTGCATTTCTGAGGAAATACTGAACAAGTGTGCATTTGGTCAAGCTGTAGGAAATTATATGAAACATTCCCCAGCTTCATTTTCTACTAACTAGCCTTGTTAAATGTCATCTCCATTTTTAAGGATTGTCCGAGGAATTCTTTCCCAGTCCTGCCACTAGTTGAGGCACTGGCTTTGATGCTGAATGTTCTAAGCTTTTTGAGGGAGAAACTGATGTGCTGGCAAAGAAGGAAAGGTTGTGATGGTTAACTGGGGAGAGGCGAGAACAGACAAACAGCAAAACATTGCTAAGCAATCATAGGTGAAGATGACAAACTGCTGATTATAGGAAATTTTGATTAAATCTCCTCATGTAGTTCCGAGATACTGATTAAAACCCAAAAATAAATTAGAAGATAATATGTAACTAATCTTAGTTTACTTTTTTACATCAAGTTTTTGAGTTTTTTTTGAGTTGGAGTTTCGCTCTGTCACCTAGGCTGGAGTGCAGTGGCACACTCACAGCCACCCCAGCATCAACCTGCTGGGCTCCGGCAATCCTTCTGCCTCAGCCTTCCAAGCAGCTGGAACTACAGGCACTCGCTACCACACCTGGCTAATTTTTGATTTATTGTAGAGACAAGGTCTCACCAAGTTGCCTGGGCTGGTCTCGAACCTGCGGGCTCAGGAAGTCCACTCACCTCGGCCTCCCAAAGTGCTGGAATTATAGGCTGAGCCACTGAGCCCGGCCTACATCAAGATTTTTTGATAGCCAGGTTCTGATACCTTTTGTCCAGTGGATTTTATACTTTTATTTTTACTTAAATATTGAAATACTTAGCGCATATACAGGAATACAGAAAATAATGTAGACCAAGTGTACCCACTATCCCTATTTTAAGTTTGGTTTTTTTTTTTGAGTCAGAGTTTCACTCTGTTGCTCAGGCTAGAGTGCAGTGGCATGCTCACAGCCACCCTGGCGTCAACCTGCTGGGCTCCAGCAATCCTTCTGCCTCAGCCTTCCAAGTAGCCAGAACTACAGGTGTACGCCTCTATGCCCAGCTAATTTTTTTGATTTATTGTAGAGATGAGGTCTCGCCAAGTTGCTCACACTGATCTTGAACCCCTGGGCTCAGGCAGTTCTCTCGCCTTGGCCTCCCAAAGTGCTGGGATTATAGGCTTGAGCCACCGCACCCGGCCTATTTTACGTTTTTTAAAGTCTAGAAAACGAAATTGCTCAAGTAGCTAGCTCATTTAGAAAGTAAACATCTGTACTTTCTGCTTTAGATCATGTTGATATTCCAAATTAAATTGAGGTATAGAAAAATAGTCTATCTTGACTATTTAAAAATAGCCATTAGACAGTCATATCTAGAACTGATTGTTCAAAGTCATTAGCGTCTGAGAATTAAAAAAAAACCCAACTTTTTATTCTTTTCAGTTTTGTTTTATGTTTGTTTCTCATAAATTTTTACATTTTTTTTCCTTCTCATTCTTTTTTGTTTTCTTTGTGTTCATTTGCTTCTACACCATGTAACTGTGTGTGTTAGGCTAGTAGCATTACCAAAGAGCTCCAGGGGAAAGAGCTCAAGCTTACTAACCTTCAGGAAAATTTGAGTGAAGTCAGTCAAGTGAAAAAGACTTTGGAAAAAGAACTTCAAATTTTGGTAAGTACCTGTTGGGAGTCTGTGTCCCAGGGTTTCTGGCCATTTTCTATTTTTAAAAAATTCCTCATAAAGAATGAAATACTACAGCTTCTTCAATGTGTTGATTTAACTTGAGTGTATTAGTTATTGACTGACAAATACTGTACCTTGGGAGGAATTGGATCAAATCCAAACAAGCAATAAAGGTAAGTGTTCCTGTTTTTTTTTTTTTTAATCTATTATTTTGCCTCTGGTAGTATACTGCTTTGGAATGTTATTGACTAGTTTTACTAAACAGAGACTTCTGAGTTACACATCCAGTACATTTAGGTTTCATATTTAATGAGGTTGAACTGTGCCTTCTCCTGCCTGCTTTGTGAGTATGTAGGGTAGCAAACCATCAAGCCATCCTGGGACATTGGCACCCTCTGTTGGCAAGGTAGGGTACTGTCTAATTCAACAAATTCAAAGAGATCATTTTATTCCACCTCAGGAAATCACTTTTCCTTTCATAATATTATTCTCTTTTCTTTTTCTTTTTTTTGAGTCAGAGTCTCACTCTGTCGCCCAGGCTGGAGTGCGTTGGCACACTTATGGCCACCACAGCTTCGACCTGCTGAGCTCAGGTGATCCTTCCAAGTAGCTGGAACTATAGGTGTACATCACCATGCCAGGCCAATTTTTTGATTTATTGTATTTTTTAAAAGTCTCACCCTCTCACCCAGGCTAGAGGGCAGTGGCACAGTCCCAGCCACCGCAGCCTCAACATACTGGGCTCAGGCGATACTTCCGCCTCAGCCTTCCAAGCAGCTGGAACCACAGGCATGCGCCACCATGCCTGGCTAATTTTTCT
>CAUYQG010021144.1:0-24076 GCA_963574415.1 Tarsius wallacei
CTTCCAAGTAGCTGGAACTACAGGCGCATGCTACCACGCCCGGCTAATTTTTTGATTTATTGTAGAGATGAGGTCTCGCCAAGTTGCCCAGGCGGGTCTCGAACCCGCCGGCTCAGGCAATCCACTCACCTCAGCCTCCCAAGGCGCGGGATTACAGGCTGAGCCACCGAGCCCAGCTGATTAATTTTTAAATATAGTAAGTCCTTCCCATTCTGAGCTCAAATAATTGTAATTGTTTTACGCAGTGTGTGGTTTTGGTTTTTTTTTATATTTGGAGAATAGAACAGGATGTCTATTATTCTAGATGTGGATGCACCATGATTTATAGAAGGGTTAAATATATTTTCAGTTTTATTTTCACTGCTCTCCTAGATGATGCCAATGTTTTTCAGGACTTTTTGACCAAAGAACATAAACATCTTCTATAAAGTCAAGTGTTCCTGTTTTCACTTTTTAGATAGCAACAGTTTATAATCCACCATTCTACCCATGTACTTTGTTTCTAGATGTACTACAAGTCTTTGCCCTCTCTCTGCTCACTTAAACGCTCTTTCACTCTCTCAAAAGATCTTCCTGCAGCCTATTCAATCCCTTTAAAATCACCAGCCAACCTGCCCATCATCACATTGGGTGGCAGGGGCGGGAAGAGCTTGATCAGGAGGGACCTTGCCCTTTTCTCTAGGCGAGACGGACACTGCAGGGCTTTCAGCAGCAGCAGCAGGAACTAACTTAGGTTTCCCAGAATCTAACTGGCCAAAGAGTGATAAAAGATACTGAAATGAAAAAACACCCAAGAAATTTTTTTTGGTTTTACCTGTTTGGCCGAACACATAGCAAATTGAACTTATCAGTCCAATCCAGAAAATCAGTTGTAAATTCATCTGAAACATAAGATGTGCATCATCACATTAAGAAAATAATAAACAAAAAGAAAATGCATTAATGAGAAATGTTCCACCCACCTCCCCTTCTGTCAATTTTGTAAACGTGATGCCTCTCAAATGGCTTCTCCCCAGTCCCTCACCCACCTCTCCTCCCTAGCTAGTTATCTCACTTTTCACCTACGCAATAAAAGACTTCCATACCAGATCCACAGAATCCACTGATGCCTTTCTCTAAATCAAATCAAGTATATTTTAACATTTAATTAATGGTACTCAAAAAAGAATCAGTGTCAGTGTATTCCTTAACACCCTAAAAGCTATCAACAGTCTCTGTTCCATGGAATCTCTATCTCTATTATCTCCTGTGGCTCCCAGGGGCCCAAACAGGCACATCCAGAGGCCTCATTTACCTCAGTACTGAAGGTCAGCTTGAGTGAACTTTCCAAAACCCTGATTAAGTCATCCTCCTACTGACAACTCTTCAATAGTTTTTATTTCTCCTCAGGTTAGGACCAGCATCCTGAACAAGGCCCAACTCAATTTTTGAGTTTGATCTCCTGTCACTATTTCTCTCTTCAAAGAAAATCAACTTCATTTCATGGAATTAGGAAAATATTCAGTTTAATTTCCTACATTTTCCAGATCTACAAACTAGATTTTAAAAAAGGCATAAGAAACTGCAAAAAGTCTTTATTGCCTTCCAGAATCGCTAAACAAAAAATTAGGTATTCTGTCTATTAAATAGACTAACCCAACCTCCAACCATCTGGTATATAACTATGTTTTCTGAATCAACGCTGTGATATTAATCTATACCAGGTTTAGTCAAATATGGCTAGAGTCACAGGTTGCTGACTTTATACCTTAACTGCTCTTGAACTAGTAGCCAGTCTAGTAATTATACATTAATATCCACCCCTTCCACAAGAAGAAATACCCCTAAAAAGCAAATGCCATGATAAAAAATTTCTACCCTCTAATTTAGTAATCCAGCTACTGGGAATTCACCATAAGGAAATAAATATACAAAAGATGATACATGTGCACGCATGTTTGGTATAGTTCTCCAGTATATTACTAGAGCAAAAATGCAAACATCCTATATCCAATAACAGGGAAATATAACTGTATCAACTTCATGGACTATTAGATAGTCATAAAAATAATAAAATGCAGCAATATTACAAGATTTATAGAATAACTTTGGATGCAAAGTACACATTAAGTGGTAAAGAATCTGACTTTCCCAAGGCAGCAGAGGGAAAAAAATAATAAAATAAAATCTGTGCTTATTCATTTGGGGAAAAAAGGTGAGAGGAACATGAAAATAACAGTACATAAACATACAAAGTAACCAAAGAGGCCTGAAGATAACAAACAGTTATAAGCATAATATAGACAATAGGAATTATTTGTTTTTAAAATTGTTATAGTCTTCTTTTCACCTTCTTTGAGTTGGAGTCTCACTCTGTCACCCAGACTGGAGTGCAGTGGCTGCTCCCACCTGCGCTCCGGCGATCCTTCTGCCTCAGCCTTCCAAGTAGCAGGAACTACAGGCGCGCGCTACCACGCCCGGCTAATTTTTAATTTATTGTAGAGATGAGGTCTTGCCAAGTTGCCCAGGTGGGTCTTGAACCCACGGGTTCAGGCAATCCACTCACCTCGGCCTCCCAAAGCGCTGGGATTACAGGCTGAGCCACCAAGCCCAGCTCACCTTCTTAATAAAAACAATTACAGCACAGTTTAACTCAGTGGGATTTTGTTTTTCTTGGTAAATTTCCCTTAACACGAAAGAAAGTTTACTGAATTCCCTACTAACTGAAATTTTCTTTTAAAGACCTCCACTTCCCAGGCTGCATTCCAGGATGTTGCTCCCCTCACTCAGACAGTGCTTCGACCTTGTGTTCAGAGCACCCCTAGGACGACTTCATCTCTGCTCACTGCTACTTCCCAGAAAAGAGACCAGAATAAGCTACAGAGGCATACACTTTGCAACTCTCCTCAGTCCAGCAAGTTGGGTTGCTTACAGTTTCGCTTATTTATCACTTGGAACTGCATCCAAGAGACCTGCAGAAGCTGAGTGTCACAGAAGCGTGGAATGCCTAACAATTTACCTTTTAAGGTCTGAATGTGTAATAAATCCATGTAGACCGTAATTTAAAGCAAGACAAATAACCTTATCAATTCTGAAGCTATGACTAAAATGACCTGGCGCATGAAGACCCTGGAGAAAATGTATCACTGTAATGGATGAGTCATCTAGGCAGTTTCCACACAAAGTGAACAGAACACATATCTGTCCTATATATGGACTAGACATGCTTCTTCAGGATACTACCCAGGCTACTTTCATGGCCAACTAGACTGCCTTGAAAAATCTTTCAAAATAGTGTATACTTCAGAGAATCACCACTAAGATAAAGTTACTAGGTAACAGAAAATGTCTTCAAGTATTCTGAGGTTACATGGCTTTAAAATACTACTTTAAATGTCGCTGTCCTTTTCCTTCTGTAAACCTTGACAAGTCAAAGATCAACCTTCCAAAACTCTCATGCCCCTGGAAGAACTCCAAACCCAGAAGCAGACAAACAAGCCTTTAGTGTTGAAGAGCAACTGAGAGAAGGACACTAGCTGGACAGAGCTGAAGGACAGATGTCCACTCTCCTGTGACTGGCAGGACCCTGACAAGAAACAGAGAGGCACTGTCACTGGCTGGTGATTTCTGTAAAGGCCAAGCTTTCTCTCAGAGAAAAGAAGTGACAGAAGATGACAGCAATTAAGAATACACTCCAGTCTGGGCGACAGAGTGAGACTCCAACTCAAAAAAAAAAAAAAGAATACAGAAGAGCTACAAGGACTGAGGCTTAGAAGAGAGCACAATTGGAAGCGGCCCTGAGGGAAGAAGGCCCAGAGAGCTGGGTAGGAAAGAGGCAGCAGAGAAGACTCACAGGCTCCCCACTCAGTCCTGATGGTGTTCTGACCATATGGGATACCCCTTTGCACATGTGTGGGAAGTGGGAGAAACATGCACCAAGTATCCTGTATTTCCAAACCTCTCAGGGCAGTACTTCTCAAACAGGTTCACCTGCATGCCCACCCCAGGCCTAAAACCCCAATCTGTGAGTGGGGGGCCTGTACTCCAGGAGATTCTAATGCTGAGAAAAGGTACCCCTAAGGAGTTTCCCACCAGTGGAACTCTCTATATAAAACAGATTATGAGGGAACAACAGGGAAAGATGCCTAAATCTTGTTCATAGTCAGAGGCCTAGAAATAATTGTCTACACTGGTGTCCCTTTATTTACTACGTAGCTTCTCTCTCCTCAACTTAGTACAGCCACATGTCATTTAATGAAGGGAGCAGTTTTGCATCCTTAGGCAATTTCAACATTGTGTGAACATCCTAGAATGTTAAACCTAGATGGCATAGCCTACTAGACACCTAGGCTGCATGGTATGGCCTATTGCTCCTAGACTACAAAACCTGTGCAGCATGTTACTATACTGAATACTGTAGGGAAATGTAACACAGTGGTGAGAGTTGTGTATCTAAACATAGAAAGGGTACAGTAAAAATATGCTATAAAAGTTTTCAAACAGTGCACCTGTGTAGGGCACTTAACACGAATGGAGCTTACAGGACTGGACACTGCTCTGGATAAGTCAGGGAGTGAGCAGTGAGTGGATGTGAGGGTCTAGGACCTCACACCACTGTAGACTTTATAAACACTGTAAACTTAGAAAACACTAAATTTATTTTAAAACCATTTCTTTGTTCAATAATAAATTAACCTTAGCTTACTGTGACTTTTTTACTTTCTAAACTTTTTAACTTTGTAACTTTTGACTCTTTTTTTTTTTTTTTTTGAGTTGGAGTCTCACTCTGTCACCCAGACTAGAGTGCAGTGGCTGCTCCCTGCCACCACAGCCTTGACCTGCTGGGCTCTGGCGATCCTTCCGCGTCAGCCTTCCAAGTAGCTGGAACTACAGGCGCGCGCCACCACACCCAGCTAATTTTTTGATTTATTGTTGAGATGAGGTCTCACCAAGTTGCCCAGGCGGGTCTCGAACCCGTGGGCTCAGGCAATCCACTCACCTCAGCCTCCCAAGGCGTGGATTACAGGCTGAGCCACTGAGCCCGGCTTAACTTTTGACTCTTTTGTAATAACAGCTTAAAACATGAGCACAATTTACAGCTGTAGGGAAATATTTTCTTACTCTATATCCTTATTATACAAGTTTTTTCTATAATTTTTTGTTCATGTTTTAAACTTTTTTGTTAAAAACTAAGACACAGACACAATACATTAGCCTAGGCCTGTGAAGAGTCAGGATCATTGACATTAATGTTAATATCACTGTCTTCCCCTCCATATCTGTCCCACCAGAAGGCTTTCAGGGGCAATAACATGCATGGAGCTGTCATTTCCTGTGATAACAATGCCTTCTTCTGGAACACCCCCTGAAGGACCTGTCTGAGGCTGTTTTACAGTTAACTTTGTTCTTTTTTATAAGTAGGAGTATACTCACAAATAACAATAAAAATATAGTAAATTCATAAACCAGTAACGCAATCATTTAATATTCTTATCAAGTATTACATACTGTACATTTATGTGTTATACTGTTATGCAACCGAAGTTCAGTACATTTGCTTATACCAGTAGCACCACAAACACGTAACACATTGCACTACAACGTTATGACATCACCAAGCAATTGGAAACTTTTCAGCTCCATTATAATCTTTGTGGGACCCCCTGTCATATATATGGTCCCTTGTTGACCAAAATGTCATTATGTGGCACATGACTGTGTAACTGGTGTCAGCTCCTCACCAGATATGAGAAACTGCTCTTGCAAAGAACTCTTCCTAGGCCTTATTTTACTCTCTGCATTCATTCATTCATTCAAAAAATGTCTTTACCAACTACAATATGAACTTGAATAAATACAGCAGTTTACTACCAAAGAATTTACAAAGCAACATTCAATACTAGTTACCATTCTTTGTCTACACGCTCTATTCCCTTGGACTCTGTTGAATTCCCCACCTTTTTGGAGGTTCTTCCTCAGGTTTTGTGCCATGTCTGGAAATACGATGTTCACGTCAGTTCGGTCCAAAGACAAAAATACAAACAACTAATGCAATGGTTTCCGTAAACGAACAAGGATTCAGTGCACTGCAGATACCGAAATCTGCCTGGAAAGTTCAGAGGCTCCATGGACATGGCAGTGTTTCAGCTAGAGTTGAAGACGTGTATGAGAGGGGTAGGCAGACAAGTGGAGAGAAGACATTTCAGGCAAAAGGCTTACACATGCAGAGCCATGGAGTCCTGAGAAGAATTCTAACAACTTCTTCCTAATCTTATTTCTCAACATATTATTTCAAACTGTTTGGGTGCCTCCTCCTACCCCAAATTGGAATTCTTTGCCTCACTTTTTCTCCCTTTTTAGAAAAAAGACAAAAAAATTATTCATATGTTTTTGTAATTATATCTTGTTGGTAGGATGAGTGACTTTATTTTATCCTTATAATTTTCTACCATAAGTATAAAGTATATTATTTTAAAACCTTAACATATCAAAAAGACCAAAAAGAATCTTGAAGTACTTAAGTACTTCTGAGGCTGAAATTACAAGTTGGAAATAAGAGGAACCAAGACCAGGCAGGCGGAGGAGCAAGGTTACAGAGCCTTAAATGCTACCCATGCTAAGAGTTTAGATTCCATTCTATAAAAAGGAGGAAAACTGAAAAAACTGTGGGCAGAATAGTAGCATGACTGCATATGCATGGCAGAAGATCAGTGGGGAAGAGGATGGGTAGGAGCTAGAAGACAAACACAGAACCAACTGCAAAGATTCAAGAGCAGACACATCTTGATTCAGATAATAGCTACAAAAAGACGACAAGCAAATGATTAGGAGTGGCTATGAGGGATCTGCAGAAAGGGCAGGAGAAAGAAAGGAACCTAGAATAACCATCACTTGTAAATAAAGAAGACACAGGGAGGGGAATGGAGTTGGGGGAGAGAATGATACGTTTTGTTTTAGAAATGTGGAATGTGTGTGAAATCTAAGGAAGACACTGACTGAGAATGTTAGACATGAGTCTGGATCTCAGATCTGTCCGAGTCAGAGAAGCATACCCAAGAGCTCTCACATAGGTGCTAACTGAAGTTATAAAAATGGATGAGTTTGGGAAGAAAATAAGTAGGAGGGAGAGCTGTGGGCATCCTCAAAGAGGAGAGGACACAGGAAATAGAAAAGATCACTGATGGAGCCAGGCCTCCTGGAGCAAAGAGGGATGGCACCTAGACAAAGGAATGTGTCATCTTTCTCTAAGACAGAGCAGGGAGGTAAGAAAGCTGAGAGTTCACTCCTGCATGACAGTTTTTTTTGGAACAAGGACCACACTGGGAGAAAAGGAGGTAGGGCTGGAGGTGCCACAAATCAGGAAGCTGCAATAGGACCATAGAGCAATGCTGAGGACCCAGCAGGTATTAGACACTCTCATTTATAAAGGCACATGTGTAGTGCTCACTTCACTTGTTAATATCTACCTGACTGTCTTCCCTGATGGATTCTAGACTCCAGGAGAACAGGCCCTTTGTGTGTCTTATTCACGGCTACAGCGCACCTGGAAGTACTTGGCACAAAGTCAATGCTCAAAAATGCTTGCTCTACTATATTAAATTGTATGACATTTTTCCCTGACATTACTCAGAAACTCAGGAAAGAAGAGTTTCTCAGAATCTGCAGCCCCTCTCTAAACACAAAAGTGTTACTGTAGATACCCTAGTGACAACAATTTTCAATTCTTTTAAGTATACAAACCAGCTTAAAATCAGGTATAAAATGCCTCATGCTCATGGTTTTTATACATTATAAAACCAGAATTAATTTATAAATACATAGCTACTGAAATAATATTACTGGATTATAAGGTGGTCAACCAGATAATCCAGAGTTTGGTTTATTATTTATTAACACAAAAACATAAATTTGTTTAAAATTCTTGTAGAAATAGTCAAATCTCTGTGAATAGCTCCATAGGGCCTCAGATTCCAAGCTGAAATCACTGAATTAACCCACTGGTTTGCAGGGCAGGTGCAGAAGGAAAAGTGGAGCAAAAAAGTGTGGTGTTGACAAAAAGTTATCAACAAAGAAGAAGAAAAAGTCACAGAACCAGAGATCACACAGACAGATGAGATATGAGGGGAACATGCAAACAAAGAAGGGTAAGGAGCTGCAAATAAGAGTTGAGTTTAAAGTCTCAAAGCAGCATCAGGAGAAAAGCCCAAGTGAAGACACATTGCTCGGACATGTGTTAGCTTCAGCCTGGACAACAACTGGGGAGCCAGCAGTTTATTCAAGGTGACCCCAAGAAAAGAGAGAGGTATTATGAAGACAGGAAACCAAGAAAAAGTCAATACTTTTAAACAGATAATCTTTGTTTAAAAGATTTCATTTTTTTACCACATTAGGTGCCTGGGGGCTTGATCTTCATGAAAACTTTTGAGAAGTGTAGAAAATGTCCTCCAGCGGGGGTCAACAGGGAGAAGGATATTCATTAACTCCAGTCCCCACGGGTAAAAGGTTGCCTGTGAAGAATGTTAACTCCCCCACATTTCCAAGAACTACAGTGTCCATGCCCAGAAGGCCAGCTTCTCACCTCAGGGACAGGCAAGAGAGCTCACTGGAGAAGACACAGGGAGAAAGCCAAAGGCAGAGTCATTCCAGGCAAGAGCAATCAGCCAGGAGTGAGTCACAGAACTGTTCTCAGCAGCAATGGCTGGAACCAGAAGGGAGGCCAAGAGGATGTGAGAGCACAAGAGGTTTCTAGTACTGTGATCAGACCACTGGAGTTCAAGGTCAAGAAAACTTCCAGAACAGGCTGGGCTCGGGGCTCAGCCTGTAATCCCAGCACTTTGGGAGGCCAAAGCGAGTAGATTGCCTGAGCCCGCAGCTTCAAGACCTGCCCAGACAACTTGGTAAGACCTCATCTCTACAATAAAATAAAAAATAGCCAGGCATGGTAGCGCACATCTGTAGTTCCTGCTACTTGGAAGGCTGAGGCAGAAGGATCGCTGGAGTTCAGAAGGTCAACGCTGGGGTGGCTGTGAGCATGCATGCCACTGCACTCCAGCCTGGGTGAAGGAGTGAGACTCCAACTCCAAAAAAAAAGAAAAGAAAACTGCCAGAACAGAATGTGTGTAGTATCATCTGCATGAACTCATGAGGTCCCCTAAAGATGGTGAGAAGTGGGGAGGAAAGAAAGACCAAGCCAGGTGATTCACATGTGGCTATATACAGAAGGTGCCCCAAAAAATGTATACACATTTTAAGAAAGTTGTAACATGAATACAAGTCACGTTTGACTTCTGCAGTTACAAGATGTGCTCAATCAGGTTACCATCAGCGTCCAGACACTTCTGAAAAGTAATACATAGATAACATCACTTAAAATGTGTACACATGTTTCTGGCACTCCAGTATGTAAGTATATATCTGTATATAAATACAAATTATCTGTTTAAAAGGTTTCATGGTTAAGACATATGTAGCTCTTACTCATACATTATAGACATGTATGGTTTACTTGCTTTATGAATAATCATCTCCCAGAAGTCAATTTTTCATGTCCTTTGTATCTAGCAAATGTATTAACAGTTAATAAATGAAGAAGCTAACAATAAAGATAACAAGATATTCTGACATATCAAAAAACAAGACAGTAAGCTTCATTGAGGGCAGGCAATTTGTTGCATCCCCCACTGTACAACAATGCATAGCACAGAGCTAAGGGTGGGGACTATGGAGCCAAAAGCTGTATGTCCCAGTTTCCTCATCTTTAAATTGAAGACAGTAGTACTCACCTTAGAGGAACTTTGTAAAGTTTAAATAAATTACAATGTCTGACACATTGTAAGCACTACTTGTTACTTGTTATAATTATTAACATTAAAACAGCAGCTCAATATCAAGTTGGTTGAATAAAGAAGTAACTATGTTTAAATGTTTTGTTCTTTCCAATTGCAATTTTAACCACACAATTTTTAATGGATCCACATTAGAAAAGACAAGATATGGAAGAAAGGGTAAAGAGTTAGGTTCAGAAATAACACAACTACAAAAAACAGATTAATGTAGATTACTAAAACCATTCAAATACTCATTTAGACCTTGACATCCTCAATATCAAAACTTTATTATATTGTTTTTAGGTTCCACATCTAAGTAGGATTATTCTATTTAACGTGTTTTCTAACAATTAGAGTTCCAATAATTTGTATGTTAAAATAATAAAAGCAGCAAAACTTTAGTGTTTTGTACTACCATTTATTGTATACCATATTGAGTGCTAATATTACAGAGCACTTTAAAAAAAGATGAAGGTGAGGGCTAACATACCTAATATAAATAGAAATATGGAAGAATAATTGAAGCTTGCTAGGATTTAAATGAATCCCCCAGAGATTAGGTGTTATACATTTAATCCCCAATACAACAGTGTTGAGGTTATTAGGTCACGAGGGCTTTGATTTCATGAATGGATTAATACCCTGATGCCCTCTTATGCTAGGGTTCCTCTCTCTCTGTTTCTTGACCCTCCATGAGATTATGTAGGAAGAAGACCCCCACTAGATGCTGGCATCTTGATACTGGACTTCCTAACATTCAAAACCATGAGAAACTCATTTCTTTTGTTTACAAATTACCCAGTCTGTGGTATTCTGTCACAGCAGCACAAAACGGACTAACACAAGGCTTCCTGTGTCATGAGGAAGCTAACCTAGACAAGGCCAAAAGAAGGAAACTGCCCCCTGAAAAGACTACAAAGACTACTAATAGAAACTTGAATCACAACTGTGTTACATTACTCAAACAAAACTACCAGTTTGATTTTGTTTAGGGACTGCTGCTCACTATGGACTACTGAAAAAAGGAACATCTATTTGTTCACTGAGAGGCCCAGACTAGGCATATACAAAGCACAGACAATAGTACAATACACTGAGTTTTGATGATTTAAGGTAATGTGTGACACAAAGTTATTTCATTTACAACTTTAAAAAATTAGAATTTTATTTCAACACCTTCAAATGACTATAATAATGACAAAAATAGTAAATAAAAATATTAACAACATCTACCTTCTCCCAATTAATCCCTTGAGGTTGAGAATATTATCTTTGTCTTTCAGACAAGGAAACCAAACCACAGAGAGGTTAAATAACTTGCAGAGGTGCAATCAAAAGTTACACTTGGAATTGAAACCAGACCACCTGAATCCAGAAGCTGTGACCTGACTTTGTGCTTAATTAAACTATAAATTTCTGAAAGCCTACTTAATTGCTATCTTAAAATAAAGACCATACAAATATACTTCTAGTGTTAGAACTGATTCAGAACATAGAAATAGAAAGGGCTTATAATGTCCTGGAGTTTATTTCTTGGGCATTCAAACTTAATGGAGGCCAACAAATGTTATCTTAACCATTACATTTCATAATTACAGCTACAGGCATTGTGTCTTGTTCCTACAAAAGCACTTCACTCTAACAACATTTTTTACCATGTTCAATTTTACCCATGGAGTCATAATTCATTTACTAAACAATAAATAATCTTAAGCACCTCCCACAAATAATCTCACTGAGTGTTTAACAAATCCAAACTATATGCAATTGCTGTAATCTTCACCGAAAATTAATCTTTACTTATAAAGTTTAAGTGTGGTTTATATTCTGTTCAAACTTTTAAATACATTCATTATATATTCATGTTTAACGATGTTATAATAAATTTGCCACCTTCTTTTACACTTATAGATGCAATTTTTAGAAACTTTCCACATATTGTACTTATGAACAATTACACTTCAGAAAAAAGTTACTTTTAAAAAATGTGGCAAGTTAAGTTCATTTGTTTTAAAATAAGTGTCCAAAAGTCAACTCATACAGTAATCCATAAAATATTTCTTCCTATGAAAATCTTTGTGTAAGTGCACATTTTCATTTACTGCAATTAGTCAACAAATGTTTATTGTACACCTACCACATGCCACAGAAAAGAAGATGGGAAAGAGAAGAGGCCAGGTAACCCAGGGCAAAGATATAACACCTCATTTGAAGTCCTCCCCACATCACCTCATAAGTAAACAGATCAGTAGTATGAACTGAAAACCTCCAGAAATTCACTACTACTACCCCCCCAAAAACAAAGTTTTTAAGGAGCGCTAACCCCTTCTCACCCCCAAAATAATATTAGCCTGAGGCTATACGCTCCAACAATAAAGGTTTGGCTTCAAAGCTACAGGCCCACAAAACAACTGGAAATCAGATTAACAGCTCCCAACATGGCTGGATACTTTAAGATAATTACAGAATACAACCTGGGCAACAGTGGGAGACCCAGACTCAGAAATAAATAAATAAATGAAAACAGACACCCAGGGGGGAATAAAAAGAAAATTACAGAATAACAGACATAATAAAACTCATTACTAGTGACTACCCACCTTCTCCAGGAAAACGAGACTATGGAAGATCATCCATCAAGTATGGATATACTACATGGTGGCAAATAAAAAGCCTAAAAGGGAAATAAGTTGAGGATGGGAGAGGTAAATATGTCTCCTAGTCTTAACAACTAGGAAAAATAAAAAATGAAAGGAGGTAAGTGAAGAATCATCTCTGAAAACAGGAGAAAATCTAGATGAACTCATTACGCTCCTCAAGAAATTCAAAAAATCTCAAGTAGATCTTATCTGATAATGGCTCTAAACAATAAGACCACAAAACTAAAGGAAAAGTACACAGAGTTAAGAAAATTTACGTTGGACTCCTCGACAGAACTCATGAACACAAGGAATATAATCAACATAACAGAAAGAGCAGACTTGAAAAAAATCACACAGAATTCAAAATAGTAACTCAAGTCAATTAGAAACGAGATGGAAGAGCCAATGATGATCCAATAAATAGACAACTGGGGCCGGGCTAGGTGGCTCAGCCTGTAATCCCAGCACTTTGGTAGGCCGAGGCGAGTGGATTGCCTAAGCCCGCAAGCCCGCAGGTTCGAGACCAGCCCGGGCACCTTGGCAAGACCTCATTCCTACAATAAATAAGAAATTAGTCGGGTGTGGTAGCGTACTCCCACTTGGAAGGCTGAGGCGGAAGGATCACCAGAGCCCAGCAGGTCGATGCTGGGGCTGCTGTGAGTGTGTGCACTCCAGCCTGAGCAACAGAGTGAGAATCCAACTCAAAAAAAAAACAAAAAAAAAACAAAAAAAATAGACAACTGGTATACCACCACCACCACCACCACTCCAATGGCCTTATGTGAAAAAGAATGAATTGAATTAACTTCAACTGGTGGCGAGGGGTGAAGGCAAGACTACAGAAGGACAGACTTAAAATATAAGCAGGAAAACACTTTAAAACAAAGCTCTTCAGACATAAGATAAAGGGTTGATGCAAAATGAACACCAAAAACTTCCTGAACTTAATTCTTCCTCGCTCCTTCTTCTACTCAAAAGGCAAGACACCACCTAGCAAGTGAATCAGCCTAGTAAGCTGTTCTTTCATTACACGTTCTATGTAGATTTTCTGCTTTTCCTTGTGAGGGGGAAAAAGAATAAGTTAGCAACTGTTTTGGTTGAGAAGGTTTACTATGGAGCAGAAGTCAACCATCATGATTAATGACATTAATAAGCACTCAAAAGCAAGATTTGTTCCATATAACTTCCACTAAGGAGAATGGTGAGTTATGCTCCCAAATTGCACAATTTTGTCAAATTTTTAAGTAGACCATTCCAAAATTCTTCCTCGATCAAATTTTGACCATATTTTTGTGATAGTTTCTTTCTACCCTATAGTGGGGTGGAATAAACAAAGTACTGTATATATGGTATTTTAAACATATAAGAGTTTAAAAACCAAGCTAAACATAGGGAGAAATCACTTAATTTATCATTTTACTCATCTGTAAGCTGGGAATAATAGCTACCATAGAATTGTTGGAAGGATAAAATGTGATTAATAATGTGAAAGCTCTTAACATATTTCTTTTTTTTTTTTTTTCCTAATGGCTCATGGTATCCTTGAACTCCTAGGCTCAAGGGATCTTCCCTCCTTTAGCCTTCTGAGTAGCTGGAACTATAGGTACGTGCCTCCATGCCTGGCTAATTTTTTATTTTTTTGTACAGATGAGGTGTTGTTATGTTGCCCAGGCTGGTCTCAAACTCCTAGAGCTCAAGCAATGCTCCTGTCTCGTCCTCCCAAAGCGCTGAGATTGCAGGCAAGAGCCGCGGTACTCAGCCTAAACTAATACCTTTATAGCAATGTATAGCTCATAATTTACTTACTTATTGAATTTTCTTCTTGCTCTCTGCCTCATTTACTGTCATGGCCTTCTAAAATGAAAACCTGAGTGACTAATTAGTAAATGTTTCTCTCAATCTTATTAATCCAGTCTTCTTTAAAACTCGTAAATCTTACTCTCTATTGTGGTTTTTTTCATAATATAACACTATAATACTAAATATATTTTTTCAAACTACTACCCCTTTCTCTAGTAATCAAATGTGACCCCACTACCATCCCTTTAAGCACTAAAATTATAATGTGAAATAAATCATACATAAACCATAAAATACTGACTACAGAGGAAAGAATAAATTACTATTCCTAATTTCAGAATATAAAAGCTTAATTTACATATTCATTCAATACACATCTATATACTGAAATGTGACTTCCATACTTCAAATGGTATATACCCAATTTCGTATGTAAATATTTTCCTCATCACTCCATCAAAACTATACTCCCTAAACAAAAGAGAATGGTCATTTTTCTTCTACCTTTCTACCTTTTTTTTTTTTTTTCCTTTTTTGGTCTTCATTGGTTCGCCAACCACAATAAACAGAATTAACTGCCTTCTTTGTGGTTCTAAAACATATTCTTGATAGTACCTAGCACAGTAAATGAAAAACCTTCAGTGATACTCAATATATAATGTAGTTTCATTCAAGCTTCTATTATAACTAATTGTATTCATGCCTGTGCCCCTCATCAGACTAGAGCTAGAGAACAAGAATCTAGGCCTTCATATATGTATACACACAGTAAGTCCCCTACATATGAACAAGTTCCATTCTGAGAGCACATTTCTAAGTCCAATTTGTTCATAAGTCCAACAAAGTTAGCTGAGGTGCCCAACTAACACAACTGGCTATATAGAACTGTACTACTCCACAGTACTGTACTACAATAAGTTTATAATACTTTTCACACAAATAGTACATAAAAAACAAACACACACAAAAATTTTTTTAATCTTACAGTACAGTACCTAGAAAAGCACAGTAGTACAGTACAGTACAACAGCTGGTATACAGGGGCTGACATTGAATGAACAGGCAAGAAGAATTACTGACTGGAGGAGAAAGAAGAGGTGGGAGATGGTAAAGCTGAAGGATCCTAAGCAATAAGAGACAAGGCAAGACGGACATGACTGGACAAGCAAAGACATATCCACGTCTTTGAAAGTTCATGATACGGGACTTACTGTATATATAATCTTAACAGGTAACAAAGTGGTCAAGTGCTATTTGCAAAATTAGACCAGATTCTGCCTTCTAATTATACTATCCTTTGATACCATTCAAAACTCAGACTCCATCTCAAAGTCTTCCAAAACCACTTAAGCTAATGTTGATCTTTTTCTCAAAAGCTATTAGAGAATATATCTAGTACAGCACATTGTACAAAATATTCTTTGCTATTTCATGTTTTCCTGAACTGAACACAACTTATCCAACTAGATAATACGCTCAACATCAACCACCATGCCAGCTTCTTGACTTACACTCACCAGCACAGCATTTTTCAGGGAACTGGGACTCCATAAATTGACAGACTAAAACGTAACGCACAAGTGAGCTACCTCCTAATAAGGAGCTGATGAGGCAGATTTGACTGGTCAGCACCGGCAGGTATTTTTAAAGGGATATGTGGCACAGTGCCTACTCTCTCGGGTGATGATACAAGAAAATGGTTGCTCAGGGGAGAAGGAGAACCCTACTCTATAGTGCTTACTTAGATCAAGCAGTGTTGTTCTTCAACAACAACAGAATGACAGAATGAGGGAAACACAGACCACCTGACAGTGTAGATGTGGAAACCAAAGCCCTGAAAGGTGCAGTACCCTGACAAAGGTTATAGAAGTTCAGTGACACATCCTGCGCTGAAACCCAGAAGCCTTTCCAACCAAGAAGGCTTCACTCCATCAAACTGCTTCTCTAACAATGTATCTAAAAATATATTACCACAGAGGGGTGTGAACTATTAAGTCATGTCGTCTTTACCTTAAACATGCCGATCACTGGAAAAACCCAGAAATATCTAAGTCACTCACAAAAATGTCACTCAAAGAAATTAGGGAAGGGGAGGGGAAATGTTTTCCTAGATTTCTCTTCCTCCACTCATCCTTGACTGTTAAGTGGTCCCAGGTCCTCCCTCAAGGCCCCCTTTTCACTCTACACTCTCTTTGGATATTTTCACCCACAGCACAAAGTTTCAATGAGCATGCACAGACTGAGAATTCCCAAATCTAAATGTTTCAACTAGACTTCTTTTTTAGCTCCCAATCTGTGTATTCAACTGCATTCCAGACATCTCTACCTATGTCCCATTACAACTTAGCATTATAAAGTCGTCACTTCCCCTCCCTCCAACCAGTCAGCAATACCTTCTGTGGTCTTATGGCCTACTGTGGTTAACAGTGCCTCCTAGTCAGAAAAACCTGTCACCCTAGGTTTCTTTCATTTCTCTTTCCTCATACACAGTCTTATCAATTATCTCTTCTAAATAGTTATTTCTGTACCCCCAGCCAAATCATCCCCCATACTAGGGATCGCCAAAGGTTTTTGATCCTCACCATTATCAATTTTTAAAAATCTGAGCTTACACATACCCAAAATATATGTACATTTATTTATAAATTAAAATACATGTACTGCTATAGCAGTATTGTAAGATATTATAAATAATAAAACTTTAAACCTTAAAGCAATAAGATTATAAGGCTAAAATTTTCTTCCTGTACTTCAGAGAGTCATTTTACACATCCCTGGGGGCCAGAAACCCGAGCTTAGGAGACTCCATAATGAGAATGGACCTGTAAGAAATATATATGTCTGTGAGTGTGTATGGGTTTATGGGTGTTTATATGTGCGTATGTGTGAAACAGTTTCTTTGCTCACACACACACATATTTCACGATGAGGTGATACACACAAGCTTAAGCAAATTGCTAAATATAGTTAACTCTATCTTCTACTGCCACAAACCAAAAATAAAGTTAAAAGTTGGCTGACTTCTAAAAACTCATATTATTTAACAAATAAAATTTCACTCTAAAAGTCTTATAAATAGCCACTTTTAAAACAAGGAGAGATTTACAAAGTATAGTTTGGTTCCTTTTGCACACAGCACCTGAAAAAAAAATACATTTTTTTCCCCACCTACCCACTGACATAGTCTAAGGTGGCAAGTGTTCTGAGTTTTGTGGACGTGCCTCCTTTCCCCTAGGGACATAATGTAATATTCTGTTTTCTACAACTTTGGAAACTGCTATTTCAGGATCCAAAAGGGGAAAGTACTCTTCCCTATTCTTGTCCCCCCTACTTCTGACTCCACCTCTGGAACAACATTAAAGGACAAACAAAACAAGAACAAACACTGCCAATACAATAATATACATATTTACATATTCACCCAATACAATCCTCTAGGATTCTATCACAACCTAATAGATGCTAACTTTCCATGTGGAGTGGGGAAATGTGCTAAAATTTAACGGCAGTCCCTCTGAATCCTCTCAGATGTATTTAGCTTGTTACGCATTCGGAAATTCAAATGCTCAAACTCAAAAGTTCTCTGAAACTTTTACCAGTTTCAAGAAGTTGTTTCAGCTCATCACTCTAGCAGCACAGGTAAGAGCAAGCCAGCATACTTACAGATATTAATGAAAAGTATTTTTTCAGATAGAAGACTATACTACTTCCCGCTGCTGTGAGTCACAGCTTATTTATCAAGAAGCTGAACAATAAAGATACGACATCCTATGGCAAGTATTCTTATGAAAACTCCCACATTAAATTGCTTGATTACTTTTGTTATTATCAAGTGACCAGATGTCCTCAGTGTTGCTCCTAGAATTAGGAAGTTATCGACACCAATGTAGAACTATATTTCCATTGTAAGGGTAATTGGGGGCAGATTTAAATTATACTGACCATAAAGTTAGGAAGAAAGCTGCCTGATTGTTAAAATAAATAAATCCAGTGACTTTCAAAATTGTTGATTCCATTCTTCTCATGTACAGGATGTTGAGGGGATTAAAAAATAACCTTAATATAGAACTTCACATTCTTTAAAAAAAAAAAAGCATCACAAACACTTAAAATTGTAGGTCTATAAAATCAACACAGATAAGTTAAGTTGGAGTTTACTTTCTATTTAAAAAATTAACCACATTCCCTGACTTTTTAACTAGCATTCTAATAACATCTTCCATTTTGTACTCAATTTTTAAATAAGGAAAATGGCTTTCTCCCCAAATGCCTGTAATCAAAATAACAATCTATTTCATCTGTCTTCTACTTAATACTTCATCAAATTCAGTCACTTATATAATATGGATCAATGAACCAGCATTATTTAAAAATATGAGCAATATAGTCAGATTGGGCCTTGATTTCCTTAAATGTAGAACAGGTAACTTTATTACTAAACTAAAATTCCTTCATTGTTTCTAAAAATGGTCTGTTATTTATATAACCTATTCTGAGTCTCTCTCTCTCTTCATCTGGAAAAAAAGGGGAAAAAAAAAAATATATATATATATAATATATATATAGCTTATTCCATGGGTGTATGTGGTTTAGGTGTTTAATCAAAATTCCTCTAGCTTTGTTATTTTTTGTACCATCAAAAAAACAACGAAACATAACAACTTAGTATTCTACCTACCTAAATATCCATGTGGAATGCCGGCCCAAAGAAGCCTTACTAACGATATTGCCAATTACATTCCGAGGCATTTAAAAATTCATTTTACGATACCAAGGAGGAATGAAAAGGAGTCAATATTTACCGAGCATCTACTCTAAGTTCGGTGTTCTGCATTCAACATTTGAATTTCACAACTAGCTTGTAGTTAGGACGGTTACCTGAAGCTAGACCCCATGGGTTTTCCAGAGTTTCCTGAAGACCACAGGCAAATTACTTCTCCAGTACCTCAGTTTCTTCATTTGTAAAATGGAGACAAAAACAGTACCTACCTCATTAGATCGGTTCCAGAATTAAATGAGATAATACGCCTAAAATGTCTAGAGCTAATCATAGCCCTCTCCGTCACAATGACAATAACCATTTTTATTATCAGTGTGCGCATTCCTGCTCCTATTTTACAGACGAGGAAATGGAAGCTTACAAAGTGCAACTTACTAAGATCATACCCATTTTTAGTGCTAGGTTGGCTCAAAAGCACGAACTTAATGAAATAAAAACTTTAGGCATCAGTAGGACTCTCCTAAGTCCAACTTCTTAGGACGCATAAGAACTGACAGGCTGTAAAACGGTACGGTGCACAGGCCGGGCTCTAAACCTGGTGGACATGCGGGCCTGGGCGCTGGGTGGGCCGCGGCCGTGGGTCCTCGCCCCGGGACGCCGGCAGGGGCTGGCGACTACCCGGGAGCACTAGGTGCTTACACACACCGTTCGGCGAAGGGCACACGCGGGCTCCGCGCCTCGATCCCCGGCGCTCGGCGAGGCCAGCTGGTGCCCGGGTCGCCCGCAAGTCTTCCCGCGGCACGCGCCGGGGCTCGCCTCCCGCAGCTGGAAGGACCCGCGACCCGCCTGCCTGCGGCGCACTGCCGCGCTCCACGCCGCTCAGAGAGAAAGCCGCCGGCGACGGAGAGAGACAAAGGGACAGAAATCGCCTAGGGTCGCGCAAGTCCCCAAACGTCGAGTCCCCAGGTGGCCGCGACCAGCTCTCACCTGCACGCGCCACACCCCGCGGGTGGCCACCGGCAGGCCGGGGCCGCCGGAGAGAGGGCCGCTGGAGAGAGGGCCGCTGTCACGGGGGCCGCCCGGGGCCCAGGTCCTCCGCAGTCACTCCCCCCCGACGTGACAGCGCCCAGCCGGCGACCCTCCTACTCGGAGAGCGGCCCGACCCGCTCGGCACCCCAGGGAGGGGAAGGGGAAGGGCCGGCGGGGACCGGAGGAAGGTCCGGGGGAGGCGCGGGGCGGGTCCGCGCCGGGACTTCCTCCCGCGCCCGGGGCTGGAATCCCGCCCCACCCCCACCCGCGGCGCCCACCCCGCCACGAGCCCCGCGCGACGGTCGCGACACGGAGGACCCGGTCCGGCCGCGCGCGGGAGCCCCGGCCGCGGCCGCTCCCCAGGACCGTCGGCCCTACCTTCTCCAGCAGCGTCGGGCCCCGCCGCCGTGGGCTCGGGCCTGCTGCTCCGCGGCTGCGCTCGGCCTCTCCCGCGGCTGGCGCGGCCTCCCGGTCTCGGGCGCGGCGGCGGCTCCGCCTCCTCTGGGGCGGGAGGAGGAGCTCGCGGGCCCAGCGGCCCCGGCAGGAAGCGACCCCGAGCCCGCCTCCAGCGCCGCAATCCCGCTCCCGAGGCCGCCGCCCTCTCCCTCCGGAAACGCATTCCTCCCCGGCCGCGTCACCCAGCCCGCGGCGAGGAGGAGCTGGAGGAGGAGGAGGAGCCGGAGGAGGGGAGGAGGAGGCGGCCGGAAGAGCGCGGCCCGGGACAAAGGAGCCGGCCTGGGCGCGGGCGGGCCTGGAGGAGGTCGCGGAGGGGGGGAAGGGGCTGTCGCCGTGCCTCAGTTTCCTCTTCTGCCAAGGGAGGGAGGGGTCGGGTGTGCACAGTGCCCTGCCCCGCCCTGCACTCTCTTATGAGGCCTGGCTTAGGTTCAGCTTCCCTAAAGCCACACGCCCCGCCATCCGTCCTGTTTGCCCAGTATCGCCCAGTTGTGAGCCCTGTGGACCTGCATCCTGGGAGTCCCGGTCCCGAGGCAAATAGGGACAGTTGGTCACCCACCCTGCGGGGGCTTCATGGAGCCCTAAACGCTGTCCTGTAAGAAGGGAATTCGCTGAAACCAATGTGTTTCTGAAGTGACAGTGTGCTTGACGTGCGTCTATGAGAAAGATGAAGACTTGGGAAGCAGATGTTGCCAAGAAACATGGGAGTAGGGAACTTTTTAGAAAAATACGTGTGAGTTGAGAGCTGCTTTTGATAGATTTATCCAGAGCTCCGTTTCTGGAGACAGATGGGGATGAGAAGACTACATGCTGAGCAGAAGTACAGCTGTGGTTTCTCCTCACTTTTTTAATAGGTGGAGATGAGGGCTGGATAAAGGACTTTTGAGAGGGGAAGCATTCATTCTGAGACTATCTGGGCACATTTTGATTAGATGATTGAAGTCTGAACCAACCAACATCATACTGAAACCCAGTAATTCAGAACGCACTGCTGGCAAGCTGCCACGCTGATAGCAGAAAATGTGGGTTGCCACCTGGTGAGCTGCAGCACCCTGTTTGGAATCGAGCTCAAATGATCAGATTTATGAAACTGAGAAGTAGTGTTTCTCTTGCAGGAAATTCTCATTTGACTGGGATGCCCATTTGGCTGCTGACAATTTTATTTATTTCTTAGTGGGGGCGGGCCTCATTCTGTCACCCAGACGAGTGCAGTGGCACAATTGCAGGTCACCACAGCCTCAACCTCCTGGGCTCCAGCAATCCTTCCCCCTCAGCCTCCCCAGTAGCTGGGACTTCAGGCCCACATCACCACGCCCAGCTAATCTTTTTTGATGTTTTGTAGAGACAAGATCTCTCTATGTTACCCAGGCTAGTCTTGAACTCCTGGGCTCAAGCAATTCTCTCACCTAGGCCTCCCAAAGTGCTGAGATAACAGGCATGAGCCACTGCACCCCACCCAATTTTAAATATAAGAAGAAATGAAGTAATCTCATCTATGGGAAATTTGCACATTGCTCACCAGCAGTATCAAACCTACTGGTGGGCCAATCTCTGAAAATCTCTAAGAAATGAGCATTATTTTTCCTACTTAATGGATGACCAAGCTTAAGAGGCTAAATGATGTCTCTGTATTAATATCCCAGTGGTAATGCTGACACTAGAATTTAACATTTTTTAATTTAATGTATTGGTTTTATCACTGTTCAAAATTAATCAGAATTGGCCCAATCTCAGCACAGTTCAAAAAGGTAAAGCATAATTGAGCCATGCTTGATTTGCACTACATTTTCCAGAATTATTTTCTTTTATATGATTTGAGAAGACACTAGCAGTCTTTGCCACAAGAATGTCATGAGGTTTACATATCTGTACTGTATAACTCAAAACTAAGTTAGTTCCTCAAAGACAATTTAGTCATCTTTTTAACAACAGTGTCAAGCACTCTTCTAGGACATGTAATAGGGGCTCAAGTAATGTGTGAATGTGTGATAAGTGAACAAATGGGTCCTTTTGCTCCTCTGGGACCAGGCTAAAGCACTTGACTAAACTGAAGTGCGAATAGCAATTTGTACAGAAAGAAGTCATGAGTTTTGAGGAAAACCAAAATTAAAAGAAAGCAGTGATTGGTCAGGAAGATTCCTCTGGTTGCGATTGCGATAGATAGATAGATAGATAGATAGAGTCTCACTCTGTTGCCCAGGCTGGAGTGCAGTGGCACACTCACAGCCACCCCAGCGTTGACCTGCTAGGCTCCGGCAATCCTTTTGACTTCAGTCTTCCAAGTAGTTGGAACTACAGACGCGTGCTACCATGCCCGGCTAATTTTTGATTTAACGTAGAGACATGTCTCGTCAAGTTGCACAGGCTGGTCTTGAACCTGCAGGCTCAGGCAATCCGCTCGCCTTGGCCTCCCAAAGTGCTGGGATTACAGGCTGAGCCACCGAGCCCGGCCATACAAATATTAATAGGTGGACAGTTAGCTAACTTTATGGAAGAATCTCCCCAAACAAGGCTTGTCAGCCTTACCATGCAATACAGGAAATCTTAGTAAGTAGAAATAGCCGTGTTGATAGAGCATAGCGTGATAGAACATCTGTTGGTATTCTGAATTCAAGACAGATCCACACTTTACCTACACACCCTCCCAATTACTACAAGTTATCTTCTGCCATCTCACTGATAATTATTATGACAAATAGCTAAAGTTGGCCTTTCCCTTAGTTCTGTCACCATACTTGCTTTTCAAAATGTGCCTTTATTCACCTACTGTTTTCCAAAGTAAAGTTTCAAAGTTGCTCATCAGCAAGACGTCATCAGATGCCCAAGTTTGTTTTCAATTAGCCTTTAATTTCTATTTCTGTGTAGAATTACAGGAAGTCTTAGAAAAATGAAAAAGGAACCTTCAAACAGTGGGATCACAGTTTACTAACCTTTAGACTTAGTAAGTTGTATTGAATCACATGATTATGAAGTATGGAATTGGGAGTGAGACTGTCAGTGTTGGCTTCAGGAATGGATGGCTGTCAACCTCCTGTAGCTTGAACATTCTCGGGACTCAGCCTCTCAAATATTTGTGGCTTACCTGCTCCAGGAAGCTACAAATCATTCCATGATAACTTGAAGGTTTTTCTATTGTTGAGAGTGGAAACAACCCTAAACAGTATAAGTTTTTATGAGCGAACCATTTAGTACACGTTTATTTATAAACCATTTTCCAAGTACAATAACCACCCACCAGAAGGGGAGACCCCATGGGACATAGGATCAGAACAAAGAATGGATACCTGCATTGTGATAATAGAAGTATATCCAACACCAGTTTTTTCCTGGGGTTGGCCATTGACTGATACAACCCGTACCAGATCTTTTTTTTTTTTTTTTGAGTTGGAGTAGTGCAGTGGCCGCTCCCGGCCACCGCAGCCTCGACCTACTGGGCTCCAGCGATCCTTCCACCTCAGCCTTCCAAGTAGCTGGAACTACAGGCACGCGCTACCACGCCCGGCTAATTTTTGATTTATTGTAGAGATGAGGTCTCGCTTGCCCAGGCGGGTCTCGAACCCGTGGGCTCAGGCAATCCACTCACCTCAGCCTCCCAAAGGCGCGGGATTACAGGCTGAGCCACCGAG
>CAUYQG010021145.1:0-19761 GCA_963574415.1 Tarsius wallacei
TGCAGCCACAAAGAAGGACAAACACATGGAGTTCGCAGCAACTTGGATGGATTTAGAGTCATCGTACTCAGTGATGTATCACAGGAACAAAGAACAGAGTACCGTATGTTCTCACTCATAAGCAGACCTTGAACAATTATCCTAATACTATAAGAAAGGGATTGGCAGTAGTGAGAAAATGCCAGGGGAGGGAAGGCACACCTCATCAACAAGGGTACCAGCATAATGAACATTTGTATACCTAACCCTGAGTTGTACCCCACATTTTAAGTTAAAAAAAAAATTAATGTCAATAAAAGAAGGTTAACCATTCACTCATAGTACATGAAAAAAAAAAGATGGCAGTGGAGATTCTAGGGTTTGTTTTTGTTTTCTAAGTGGTCAGCCAATTGCCCAACATGAATTTGTTGAAAAATTCATCTCTTACCCACTGACTTGAAATGCATTTTAATTACACATTAAATTCCCATATGTATTTGAATATATGTCTAGATTATCCTATTCTATTGAAAAATTATTCCCATATATATTTTAATTTTTACAGTTTTATAATATATTCTATCTTACTGGGCCAGTTTCCTCTCATTAATCATTACTTTCACAATATTCTTTGCTGCTTTTGTGATATCATCTCAAAATAGGCTTAACTAAATACTCTTGCCTTTCACTCTGACTAGAATTTTTATGATCATAAGCTTATTAATTGTGATTTTTACTTAAGAGTCAGCATGTCCTGATAAGTTTTCCCCAGGGAAGTCTAAAGATAGAGTCAACTATATCTTTGACACCCCAAAATGCTGGTCTGGGGGTATTTTTAGACAAAGAAATATAACATGGTACCCCCTAAAATGTGACATGATAACCCTAAAACATACCTCTAATAATTTAAAAGCTCTCTTATACCTTTGATCAGATAAGTATCTCTGTAAAATGTCTTCTAAAATGTAAACTTATTATGAAAAACAGCATTTTGTTTTTTCATGGTCAGTTCTTATTCTGCTGACCCATCTTATCTTGTTCAACACAGGCCATAATCACCATCTATAATCTTTCTAAATCAAGAAAATCCTTCTCAGTAACCCTCAGCCTACACCTATAAAACAGGACAGAAAGAAAACAAAACAAAACCCCTTACTTTGAAAAGGGTAAGTAACAAGTTTTCTGTCTGTAAGTGAGGTGAAAACACCCTGGATTTGCACATTTTTAGGTCAACTAATCACATGTATATGAAAGACTTCATTATTCAGTGTTTAAAACATGTATAGCATTAAACAAATTTCCACATGGATAGAGCGTTTGCTAATTAAACTCTAGATTCTATGCATCTAAAAACCTTATGGTATCAATAGTACAGTCTAAGGCACTAGTATTCATAAGCAATGCCTTCTGCTTCAAGAAGTAATATGCTGGCACTCTTTACGTGGACTTGAAAAACGAAGTCAATATGACCAAGTAATGCAGATGAGTATCTAGGAATACACAGGACCATCCCTACCGATCACTATACAAAGACCCTCAAAGGGCATCAGACCTTAAAGAACATAACATATTCATTTGTTTGTGTGTTGTTGAATTTTTCCTTCTTTGAGTTGTTTCCTTATATACCCAATTTTGTCATGTGAGTAACTCTGTTCACTTTTACTTTTTAAGGTCATGTCCTACCCACTGTCTGTGCAGAAGCACGTAACGTAGAAGCCTTCCAGTAAGCTTTTAATTTCAACGTAAAGTCGGTTTAATGTAGTTTTGTGTACTCTCATAAACGTCACTTTTAAGCAAATAAATAAATAAATCTATCTATTTTATTGTGACAGCAATAGCTTTGTACAGCTGCTGGGTGGAAAGCTTGATAAAAATGGAGACTGCCACTATTCCAGTTCCTATCAAGTTTCTGGACACTTCAATATCTTTCATTTTTATTACTATACTGAGAGATTATACCATTATATAATTATGAATGTTTATTATGAATGCTTGAGCTTACAACTCTACACTGTGAACTTTAAGTGAAGCTGTCACGTATCCCTATATAGTGAGTCACTGTATCCTGAACCCCATAACAGGAAGTCATCCGTTAATGCAGGAGAATACTTTCATAAAGGACTGGAATCCAATTAGATAATGTATCAATGTAATAGTATGTGGGGTTTTGTATCTCATTTGAATACACTTCTCTATATGCAGACATACCTCAAAGATTGCAGGTTCAGTTCCAGACCACCACAATAAAGCAAATGACACAAAAAAACATATAAAATGACACAAAATTTTTGGTTTTCCAGTGATATAAAACTTATGCTTACACTATACTGCAGTCTATTAAGTGTGCAATAACATTTTCTAAAAAAAGCAATGGACATATCTTAATAAAAAATACTTTATTGCAAAAAATGCCAATGATCATCTGAGGCTTAAGTGAGTCCATACCCTTTTTGCTGGTGGAGGGTCTTCTCTCGATGTTGATGGCTGCTGACTGATCAGACTGGTAGTTGTTGAAGTTTGGGTAGCTGTGGCAATTTCTTAAAATAAAACAAGAGTTTGCCACATCAATGGACTCTTCCTTTTTATGAATGATATCTCTGTAGCATACAATGCTGTGTGATAGCATCTTCCCCACAGGAGAACTTCTTTCAAAAGTAGAGTCAATCCTATCAAGCCCTGCCACTGCTTTATCAACTAAGTTAATGGAATGTTCTAAATCCTTTGTTTTTATTTCAACAAATGTTCTCAGAGTCTTCACCAAGAGTAGATTCCATCACAAGAAACCACTCTGTTCATCCATAAGAAGCAACTCATGATCTGTACAAATTTGATCATGAGATTGCAGCAATTCAGTCACATCTTCAGGCTTCATGTCTAGTTCTAGTTCTCTTGCCATTTCCACCACATCTGCAGTGACTTCCTCTACCGAAGACCTTAAGCCCCTCAAAGTCGTCCATGAGGTTTGGAATTCACTTCTTCCAAACTCCTGTTAACATTGATATTTTAACCTCTTCCCATAAATGTTCCTAGAATGGTGACTCCTTTCCAGAAGATTTTCAATTTACTTTGCCCAGATCCATTAGAGGTATCTATGGCAGCTACCACCTTATGAAATGTATTTTTTAAATATTAAGAATTAAGGGAAAAATTACTACTTGATCCATAAACTGCAGAATAGATAATAGATGGTGTATTAGCAGGCACGAAAGCAACATTAATTTTCTTGTAAGCTACATCAGCACTCTTGGGTAACCAGGTGCATTGGCAGTGAGCAACAATATTTTGAAAGGAATCTTTTTTTCTGAGCAACAGTTCACAACAGTGGGATTAAGACAGTCAGAAAACCATGCTACAGACAGATGTGCTGTCATCTATGCTTTCTGTTGCATTTACAAAGCACAAGCAGTGTAGATTTAGTGTATTTTTTAAGGGCCCTAAGAATTTCTTAATGGTTTATGAATATTGGCTTCAACTGAAAGTCACCAGTTGCATTAGCCTCTAACAAGAGATTCAACCTGTACCTTGACAATTTAAGGCCAGGCATTGACTCCTCTTCTATAGCTATGAAAGCCGTGGATGGCATTTTCTTCCACAGAAGGCTGTTTCAACTACATTGAAAATCTGTTGTAGCCACCTTCACCAATGATTTAGCCAGATCTTCTGGATAACTTACTGCTTCACCTTGGACTTTTATAATATGTTATGGAGATAGCTTCTTTCCTTAAACCCCATGAATCAACCTTAGCTAGCTTCCAACTTTTATTCTGCAGCTTCCTCTCCTCTCTCAGCCTTCATGGAATTGAAGACAGTTAGGGCCTTGCTCAGACTTTGGTTTGAGAGAATGTTGTGGCTGATTTGATTTTCTATCCAGACCACTCACACTTTCTCCATATCAGGCTGTTTCCCTTTCTTATCATTCATGTGTTCACTGGAGTAGCACTTTTAATTTCCTTCCAGAACTTTTGCTTTGCATTCACAACTAGGCTAACTAGTGCAAGAGGCCTAGCTTTCTGCATATTTCAGCTTTCAACATGCCTTCCTCACTCAGCTTAATCATTTCTAGCTTTTAGTTTAAAGTGAGAAAACTGCAACTCTTCTATTCACACTTAGAGGCCATTGTAGGGTTATTAACTGGCCTAATTTCAATATGGTTGTGTCTTAAGAAATAGGGAGGCTGGGGACAGAGAGATAGGGGAATGGCCGGTCTGTGGAGCAGTCAGAAACACAAGTAACATTTATCAATTAAGTTCAGTCTTATATAAGCACAGTTCATGGTGCTTCAAAACAACTATTAATACAATAATAACATCAAAGATCACTGATTACAGATCACCATAACAGAGTAATAATAAAAAAGGTCAGACTATTGCAAGAATTACCAAAACACAGCATGTCTGAAACACATCGTGAGCATACACTGTTGGAAAAATTGTATTGATACATTTGCTTAGTGCAGCACTGCCACAAACCTCCAACTTATTTATTTATTTATCTGTTTGTTTGTTTTTACTTTTTTTGAGTAGGAGTCTCACTCCGTCGCCCAGTTTGGAGTGCCATGGCACATGCACAGCCACTCCAGGGTCTACCTGCTGTACTCCTTCAATCCTTCCTCCTCAGTCTTCCAAGTAGCTGGAACTACAGGCACACGCTACCATGCCCAGCTAATTTTGATTTATTGTAGAGACGGAGGTCTCACTAAGTTCCCCAGGCTGGTCTCAAACGTGCAGGCTCAGGCAATCCACTCGCCTCGGCCTCCCAAAGTGCTGGGACTACAGGCTGAGCCACTGAGCCTGTCCCTCCAGTTCACTGGGGGAAAAAAAAAAAAAAAAGTGGCTCATACCTGTAATCCCAACACTTTGGGAGGCTGAGGCAAGTGGATTGCTTGAGACTAGGAGTTCGAGACCAGCCTGCACAACACAGCAAAACCTCATTTCTACAAAAAAATCCAAAAATTGGCTGGACATGATGGTGAGTGACCTTAGTCCCAGCTACTTGGGATGCTGAAGTGGAAGGATCGCCTAAGCCCAGGAGGTTGAAGCTTCCGTGAGCTGTATTCTAGCCTGGGTGACAGAGTAAGGCCTCCAACTCAAAAAATTAAATTAAATTAAAATTAGAAAATAAAAAATATAACACCTGTGATGTGCAATAAAATGGGGTATGACTGTATTCCATTTTTAGTTAGATCAATGAACATAGTAGACACCTGTTCTGTACTCAGCAGTCTCCCAGAAGGTTTGTGAGGGACACAAACACTAAAAAAAAAAAAAAAAAATTCAGTCACATCTTAGGCTTCACTTCTAATTCTAGTTCTCTTGCCATTTCCACCACATCTGCAGTGACTTCCTCCACTGAAGTTCTTAAGCCCCTCAAAGTCATCCAAACTCCTGTTAATGTTGCAACATTAAAACCCTGTTGGCCAGACAAAATTTACTGAGATAAAGCTATAGAGCAGCATATAGTAATATGTTTTAAATTTTTACAATATATAAACTCATATATACTATACACATATTAAATAAACTATGTACCTGTGTCCCACTGAATGTGTGGACAACAAGAATGTCTGTTCACTACCTACCACAGCAAGTGTCTGGTATATAGTGGGCAATCTAATATTTGATCTAAATCTTTGTTAGATAAACAAATGAAGAGCCCAATTGTAGGTCTTGTGGTAAGTGTTTTAGGACTTGAGAAAGGCATACTCACTTTATTAGGGAAAGGTCTCATGGTGGCGGAAAGGAGAAAAATGTGCCCTTGTGTCATGGGTTGAATTTGGTCCAATATCATGGTGCTAGAATGGACAAGCACTAGAATGAACAGTCCTGGCTCTTGACTATTTGGACAATGTGAGCCTTGAGAAAGGATACAAAAAAGAGTGTGTTCGAATGATGCAGATACTTAATATCTGCTGCATGATCTGGACCTGGAGAAAGTCTGAAAGGCTGCTTGGCCATGGATGTGTGAAGGGATAAGGAGACAGTGAGATCTGGACACAGAGAACAGTTTTGCAAATCAAGAAGCTAATAATTAACAAGAGGAGCCAAGAAGAGAAAGGACGCAAGTAAGTTCTGGGAATCCAAGGGACAATAATGTAGAGAACACCTAGGACTATGCAGGAATAGTGACATGAAAAAAATAAATAAATCAAATAGACTAAACTGACAAGATCAGAGGGGAAGGGCAAGGAATTGGTGGTTCAGGTTAACTTGTTGAAGTAGGAACAGAGAGGAAAAAACATACCTGAGGAATCTTGTGGCAAAGAGAAGGAAGAGTGAAGTGATAGTTTAAAAAGACAGCAGTTGGTGACTAAGATGGTCAAGACAGTGAAATCATTTCCAAGATCTGCTCAGCATGTAGATGACACAATTGTTACATTAATCAGGAACTTAACTTTCTAATGAAGTTCCAAAAACATTTTTAGCTGTTTCAAAAAGTCAAGCAAGCACTAACCATTCCCTTCCCACTTAGAGTATCACACACCCAAACTGGCCTTAAAAGCCTGTATGGAAAGGGAGGGAGATCACAAAAAGGTTATTCATCACCCAGAAGAGTACGTGAATATCATCATTTCTTTGTCTCTATTTATTCTTTAGCGAGTTATTGAGTTCTATTAGTTATGTACTTGACCCCATCTGGATTCTGGAGTTATATCAGTAAACAAGACACAAAAGGTCCCAGCTCACAGGAAGGTTATATTTTGATGGTAGAAATGGCCAAACAAGCAAACACACACACACACACACACACACACACACATACACACACACACACACACACACACACAATTTACAGTTGTAATAGTTCCATAGAGGAAACAAACAAGGGGCTGAGATGGAGACTGATGGGGGCAAGAATAATTCACTGCTGAACAGTCTTTCAGGGCAGACAACATTTCTGGTTTGACTAATACACAAAGAAGAAGAAACAAGATGGAAATTGGAAACCAAAACATTCCAGACCAAGAAAACAGCACATGCCAAGGTCCTGAGAAGTAAAAGAACCTGTAAATTTTAAAAACAGAAAGAAGACCAAGAAGCCCAGCATCATGAGTAAGGGAGGGGGGAATCCTGGGATAAAGTTGAGGGAACAGGCAGTAATCATGTCACAGAGACCATGAAGTAGTGTCTGCAATTTATCCTCTTTTCAATGGAAGGTCATCAAAGGGGTAAGAACACATGATTCAAATTTAAAAAAAAAAAAATTTAGAGAAGGAATTAAAACATGTTGCTCAGTGGAGAATGACAAGGCAGGGGCAGTTGTCAAGAGAAGAGGTAAGAAGACTGCTCAGGAGCCTTTTTGGTCCTCCATCTCCCCTGGATGGCCTCCCTTCCCCTGGGACCTGTGAGGCATCCCAACATGTCTGAACAGACCATACCTTCCCCACAGTGATGAGTATATGCTGTAGCAGATGCTGCTTCCAATATGACTGAGTCAGAAATATGACTGAGGATTAAAGCAAGGTGCTCCACTAAACAGAACATTTAGGTCACTGGTTCCCAACAGGAGGCCCATGTACCACCTCAAAATGTGTGCAAGGGGTTGCTGACCTCAGCCTGTCATTTCAACCAGATTATTTGTATGTCTTCTCATCATTGTGTAGTATCAAGTGCAGTGCCTTGAGGACAATTGTCAGATTATTCTGGACCCATCAAGGACAACTGTTTCCTGTGAAATTCTCCCTCACGTCTAAGGCTATGAATTCCTTCACATTGTCAGTCTATTAGGGCCTTGTTTATCTCTGGAATCGACACTCTCCCCACCTCACAGACACCCTTCTAATTCAGCAGAGCTGTAATTTATTAACCTTAGGGCATTGAGCAGGATTTATTTTTTAGCTTGTCATTTTTTTACTAAATAAAACCTTAAACCTTTTTTCACCTTTGTTGTGGAATTTTAGCTGCCCTGTTTAATTTAATTGCGTGTTTTTTACATTCTACACATGCTTAGAAAGTGGGACTGTGGAGAACCTTTTATTATGTCTAATAAATGAAATGATAAGAAGAAACTACAGGATTAAGCAATAAATGTCTTCTTTAAAAAATAGGGGAAAATGAGAGTCATAATTTTTTTAATTTTTTAAAAACTTTTTTGGAGAGTGAAATCTTACCATTGACACCACTAGCAAGATAGCAAAGGAAACTGAAAATTATTAACTCCTTTCCTTCATTTGTATTGTTAAAGTATCTCTGCTAAATTAACACAAGCTATCTTTTAAAAGTTCTTGGAAAATAACTATCATAAAAAAAGTATACATGTATTTAAATAATTTTTGCACCAAAATAAACTCATACTAACTTGTTATAACAAGTTCAAACAGGATTTAGTTTGAGGCACTTCAAAGGATAAGACAACAGTTTGAAAACAGCCTCTATCAGAGAAAGATGAATTCTGGTAAAACTGAAGAAAGAACAAACATCATATTTATGGGGAATATTGAGTGGAAGTATGGTGAAATCAAAAAGTTTATGGGGACAATGTTCCAAATAAATCAACAGTTTACAAACTAATAACTTGTTTTAAGAAAGGATGAGATGATGTTGAAGATGAAACCCAGAGAGGCAGATCATCTGCATCAATTTACAAAGAAAAACTTCATCATGTCTGTGCCCTAACTGAAGAGAACCAATGATCAACAGCAGAAACAAAAGCCAACACTGTTGACATCTCAGCTGGTTCAGCTTACACAATTCTGACTGAAAAATTTAAGTTGAGCAAACTTTCTACTTGATGGATACCAAAACTGTTGTACCCAGAGAAGCTGTAGAAAAGAGAAGTTTCAGTGGAAATTTTAAACAAGTGGGATCAAGATCCTGAAGCATTTATTTGAAGAATTGATACAGGAGATGAAACACGCTTTACCAGTATGATCCTGAAGACAAAGCACAATCAAAGCAAAGGCTACCAAGAGGTGGAAGCGACACCTAGTCAAGGAAAAAGTAGGCTAGTCAAGAGCAAAGGTCATGGCAACTTTTTTGTGTGATGTTCAAAGCATTCTGCTTGTTGACTTTCTGGAGGGCCAAATAGTGAATAACATCTGCTTATTATGAGGGTGTTTTGAAAAAGGTAGCCAAAGTTTTAGCAGAAAAACACCCAGGAAAGCTTCACCAGAGAGTCCTTCTTTACCACAACAATGCACCTGCTCATTCTCTAATCAAACAAGGGCAATTTTGTGAGGGTATCAATGGGAAATCATTAGGCATCCATTTCACAGTTCTAATTTGGCTTCTTCTGACTTCCTAATCTAAAAAAAAAAAAAGCAAAGAGCATCCATTTTTCTTCAGTTAATAATGTAAAAAAGACTGTACTGACATTGTTAATTCCAGGAACCCTCAGTTATTTTTTCTTTTTTGAGTTGAGGTCTCACTCTGTCACCCAAGCTGGAGTGCAGTGGCATGACCATGGCTCACCACAACCTTGAACTCTTGAGCTCAGATGATTCTTCTGCCTCAGCCTCCTAAGTAGCTGAGATTACAGGTGCATGCCACCACACCCAGCTATTTTTTTTTAAGAGATAAGGTCTGGCTTTGTTTCCAAAGCTAGTCTCAAACTCCTAGGCTCAAGCTCCCACCTTGGCCTCCCAAAGTGCTGGGATTACAGGCATAAGCCACCATACCCAGTCTTCAGTTCTTTAGGGATAGACTAAATGGCTGGCATCATTGCTTATAAAAGTGCCTTGAACTAGATGTAGCTTATGTTGAGAAATAGAGTTTACATTTTTTATTTTTATCTTTTCATTCCATTTACTCACAAACTTTTTAAAGTTCTCTCATATGATATCAATGGCACTAAAAGCCCAAGTTGATTTGTCAGTCACCCTTGTATTAATTTATAGGATAAGCAGAAGACAGCCAAACTCAAGCAACTCTAAGGAAAAATAAAATAATAAAATAATATAAAATTAAATGTAAAAGCACTTACTAGGAAAAAAAAAAGGTCAAAATAACCTACAAGCAGAATTAATATTTTTGTCCATACATGTAAGAGAGATAAAAATTAAAAATGGGATCCAGTGAATTCTATACATTATAAAAAACCCATTCAGTTAAATAAAATTGAAAAAGTTGGATGGTACATATATAATAGGATGACTTTAGGAAATTATAAACCAATAATGCTTTATGCTCTGAAACAACTTTTATTTTATAGAATTTCCGCAATTAAAAAACCCCACAAAACATTAGTTGATCTCCTTAAAGTGTTTAAATTCAACCTAAATTTGCATGAAGAAAAATGTTCTACTTTTTTGTATAGATATATATAAATACATAAACTGTCACAACTTCCTAAATAGTCAATAATCACCTGAGATAATGCCAAAATGTCACTCTTAGGAATTTTGGGAACTGCCCTTATAGAATATTTAAGCTTATCCAAATATGCTGATAACAGAGACATTCAAATAAAGAAAGCTGTTATGTTAATAGGCTAGGGTAAACACTGAAATATCACTGCATTTTTGCTATATAAGCAGGGTCTGTTTTGGACCCATATCCCAGAAGAGGCTAACTACTAAAGGACACAAAGACCCTAGACCCACAGAATTGTCCGACAACACAGAAATCAAGTAAAACATCACTGTGAGACTCATTAAAAACAAAAAAAACCTCTAAATATGAAGAGTAATATTTTCATTTGTAAGTAATTACAGCATTGCCACCAAGAAAGAATTAAATAAAGTCCAATCACTGGTGGTGCACAAAACCTTAATCTAGTGTGCAACCAAATAGGAAATGTTAGAAATAACAGTCAATCTCAAACATTTCAAAACAGCACACATATTTTAGAGCCATTTTTAACAACAGCAAGATCTATACTCCCATTTGAGTGAACAGTGTTGTTTTGATGGTGATGACTCTAAAGGAAATGGGAGAATTCCAGTAATTCAAATTTTGTATTTCCATAGTTAAATTTATGCATCAATTTCTGAGCTAAAGAAAAGAAGAATTGCTCACTTTCTTTGCCCATATGGCTGGGCTCCATCCCAGGACCTCTAAGCCCTGCAACTGTTTCATGTTCATTCCAATTAATGCCATAGATCAATAAAAAACCGCAGATTCTGGGGACCTGCAGGTCACCTTGCCAACATACAACATCGGTACTTACAGGTTCAGAGCTCTCTGCTGTTTCTTTTATATTCTAATTGTGACAAACAGTTGGCATTTCTACCCTTATAAGGGGTGTACAAGGTCTGAAACATATGAAGTATAAGTGAGTTTTATGGAAACAAGAAGATATTCATGTTGTGCCTGAAGGGTGGTAGTATCTTCCTTCTCCTCAGGGCTACTCACAGACTCTTACCAGACTAGAATTTCTCATCATGAAATATGTCTGTGCGGCAGCTCATTTACTGGCCCCAGAGAGCACTCCCCATCACTCCTCAAAGATGTATGCCCCTAGTTCCTGGTGCCTCTTATTATACCCAGCCTGTCATCTGCACACCATCGTCAACACCCAAGTCAGAATGACCTTGTTGAAATGTAAGTGAGACCATGTTATTTCTTGTCCCAAAACTCTCCAAGTCTCCCATCTCAGAATGGCTTGCAAGGCCCTGCATGATAAGGCTTAACTACCTCCTTCAACTCATCCCCTTGCTCACTCTACTCCACTCACACTGGCCTCCCTGACACTTCTCAACCACTCTAGACACACTGCATCTCTTTTGCACATGCTGTTCCTTCTGTCTGGTATGTTCTTCCCTCCACTAACCTCATGACTCCTCACCTTTGGATTTTTGCTCAAAGCACCTTCTAAAGAGAGGCCTTCTCTACCACACTAAAAAACTGCAATCTCTTCTCCTGCACTTCCTATCCACCTTTTCTATTTCATTTTCTCTGTAGCTCTTACCACCATATAACAGACTGTAAGTTTTACCTATTTACTTATTGTCTGCCTGATTTGATAAAATAGAGGTTCCAGAAAAACATGGACTGTGTATTATCACTCATTATTGTACTCCCAGTGCCTGGTCTGATGCCTGAATGTAGCATATGCTCAAATCCTTACTGAATAAAAGAATAAATGTATATTTTGGGGTCACCACAATGGAAGGGCCCTTCAGGATTATCTAGGCCAAGAATTAGCTTTTTAAAATATATATATATAAAGGACAAGATAGTAAAATTCTCCACTTTGTGACATATGGTCTATGTCACAACTACTCAATTACATTACTGTGGCATGAAAGCAGTTAGTGATAGTATGAAAACAAATGAGCATTTTAATAGCATTTTAATAAAATTTTGTTTACAAAACCTGCTGGTGAACAGAATTTGACCTGTAGGCCATGATTTGCCAACCCCCAATGTAGGTAACTCTACTGCCCTGAGCATTAGAGCCTTAATCACCAATTATCCTAGAGCTTATTAAACAAAGTTCATAACTTCTAGAAAAAGCCATATAGACCAAGGATCATCTAGTCCAAACCCTGTGGCAGACAGTAGATGCTTACTCAGCAACCATTCTCTACTTCTTTGCATCTAAAAGAAGCCCAATTTTGTGGAGGGAACAGTGATGTGCCCAGCTAAAAAAACTAATTCTCAGTCTCTCAGTAGCTAGAGATGGCCCATGAAGGCACAGTTCTGGCCAATAAGACAAAGAGAAACCACTTGGACGGGCATTTGGGAAAGATCCTTCTAAAAGGTTGACTTGGGTAGCAACCCTTTTTACTCTTTACCCTTTCCTCTCTTCCTATCTGAAAAGCAGAAGTGAGGCCTAGGAGTGGTGAGAGCCACACCCTAAAGCTATTGAAGGAGGGCAGGGGAAGGAGACAAGACTATCAGACTATCGGAGACCCCGTGGAGCTGGTACACAGGACCCCTGGGTGTCTTATTATGAGAAGAAAAGTCTGTAACTAAGCCATTATAAGTGACTTTTACAGATAGTGAATCATTCAAAATCCTGAACACCGGAAAGAAGATGAACGGAGATTTAAGCTGATAATGTGACATCCAGGTGAGTAGTCTCTCTCATGCCCCTCCCCTCTCAAAGACAGAACTTAATCTGCTGAAATACATAACAGCCACTATCTTTAATTTTGCTGTATTCACATACATCATTTGAAAAGTTAGAGATGTTAGAAAAACTCAGTTCAGTGTTCAGAATAAAAGATGCAACATGCTCTCCATGCAAAGCAGACAGCTGTTAGAAAGGCATTGTTTCTATCCAAAAAATAATCATTTCCCAGGCTCAGATAACTAAAAATCCTGAGGATTTCATCTAGCTTCAGACATGGTTAGACCCACACTGCTGACATCCCCTAGGTCAGTCTAACACTGACAAACCTAGAAAACCTTTAAGCAAACTCCTATTTATGTATAATTGGCCTGACCCATATTGTATGATCATTCCTATCTGCAAGGAAGTCTTAAAACATGAATATTTAATTTTTACAATCTATGTAATAGAGGCATGCAAGGGCAAAGGAAGTTGAGAATGACTACTGAGCCAGTCTGTTGTATGTGCCACAAATACTTGGATAGGATGCAAAGAATAACACATAGAGGTAATGAAATATTATCCTTGATATTTTATATTTCTTATTGCCTGTTTTAAGAATATTTTCAAATATGATAATGTGACTAATTTTACATTGAATGCATAAGCTGAGAAGTGAAAATGGCAAAGGCCTTTCATAAATTCAAAACTTCATAAATTTCATAAATTCAAAAATAAAAAAACTAACATACAAGTCATGTAATTCTCTCACAAAAGAATGCACATCTTAAAGTTACACATGCTTATTTCCTGTACATTATGCTTCAATTTAAGCCTTCATTTGTTTAATGACCTATATTATAATTTTAATTAATTATTCAGGATCTATAACCAGTTCTGTTTCCTTAGCCTTGTTAGCTAGTAAACAGTTTTGTTATAACTTAGACTGAGTCTCAAAGATTTGCTACTTTTTGTTGTTGCTGTTAAGAGACAGGGTCTCACTGGAGTATAGTGGTGCAGTCATAGCTCACTGGCACTTCCTAGGCTCAAGCAATCCTCCCACGTTGGCCTTTCAATGTGCTGAAATTATAGGTGTGAGCATTGTGCCCAGCTGATTTGCTACTTCTATCATAAGCACTCCCAAAAAGAGAATCAATTGCCCTATAAAGTCACCATCAGCCTACAGTGTAAAAGCATCATAGTCTCAAATATGAACCCTAGGAAATAAACATAAAAGCTAAAACTATATTTGTGTTCTCAGTGTGTGTGTGTGTGTGTGTGTGTGTGTGTGTGTGTGTGTATGAGAAAACCACCAGAAGGAAAGTCTTTAGGGAGCTGCATGTGAAAACTAAAAAAAAATGCATATGTACTTAAGTGTCATTGAGTATCATTCTTTCACTGAGAATCTCTAGACCAGTTCTGTTCAATGCAACTGTGATAAAGAAAAGGTGCTAAATCTGTATTGTTCATTTCATTATCCAGTAACTATATGCACCTGTTCATCACTTGAAAATATGGCTAGTCATAAAGAAGGACAAAATTATGAACTTCACAGCAACCTGGAAGGACTTAGAATCTATAACACTCAGTGTCCAATCACAGAAACAAAGAACTTAGTATTATATGTTCTCACTAACAAGTGGAACTTGAAAAATTATTGTAATACATAAGAAAAGGATTGGCAGTAGTGGGTAACTGCCAGGGGAGGGCAGGGGCAGGACTGACAGTAGTGGGAATCTGCCGGGGGGGGGGGGGGGGTAGAACACCACATCAACAAGGGTACATGCATAATGAACGTTTATATATCTAACTCTGAATTGTACTCCACATCTTTAAAATAAAAAAAAATAAATTTTTTTAAAATGTGGCTAGTGCCACTGAGGAACTGATTTTTTATTTTAATTAATTTAAATGTAAATAGCCACATGTGACTAATAACTACCATATGGGAAAGCATAGCTCTAGACTGTTAAGAAAACACAAGGCATAACAAGACATGGACACTGATTTTGACAGTTGTTTGAAGGGCATGAGTTCTATTTTCCTAAGCTGTCTTCCCCACATTCCTGCCAAAGTCCCACCCTATACCCAGTAGGCAGCAGTGTTGTTGGTTTAAGGATTCTCTAGGCATCACAAGAGATGTTGAGCTTATACATGCCTGTTCACAGAACTTTAAATTGGATTTCCATATACTAACAATGAACAATCTGAAACGGAAATTAATACATGCCATTCTCAAAACCCTGAATTGGTTTTCTACACAGTAACAATGAATAATCTGAAATGGAAATAAAGGGAAAATTTTCACTTACAATAGCATTAAAAACAATAAAATACTTAGAAATAAACTTAAGCATGAACACAAGACTTGAACACTGAAAACTACAAAACATTGCTAAAAGAAATTGAAGAAAACACAAATAAATGGACAGCCATCTTGTGTTTGTGAATTAGAAAACTCAATATTGTTAAGATGTCAATACTACAGATTTAATGCAATTCCTGTCCAACTCCCAATAGTATTTTTTGCAGAAATAGAAAAATCCATCCAAAAGTTCACATAAGACTTTAAAGAACTTCAAATAGATAAAACAATCTCAAAAAAATAACAAAATTGGAGCCTTCACACTTCTTGACTTTAAAACATTACAATACTACAGCAATTGAAAGAGTACAGTACTGGCCCAAAGACAGACATATACACCAATGGAATAAAAAGTCCAGAAATAAAGCCTTGTATATATGGCCAAATGATTTTCAAAGGGGTGTCAAGACAATTCAACAGGGAAAGGGCAGTCTTTTTCAATAAATGATGATAAGAAAATTGGATATCAACAGGCAAAAAAAAAAAAAAAATGAAGTTAGATCTTACTTTACAACATATGCAAAAATCAACTCACAATGAATCAAAGACCTAAACATAAGAGCAAAATCTGTAAAACTCTTAGAAGAAAAGATAGGGGCAAGTTTCACATGTGGATCTGGCAATGGTTTCTTAGAAATGACAACAAAAGCACAAGCAACAAAAGTAAAAATAAACAAATTGGACAACATCAAAATTAAAAACTTCTGTGAATCAAAAACTTCTGTTCATCAAAGGATACAATCTATGGAATGGGGAAAAAATCTTATAAATCATCTATCTGATAAGAGGCTAATATCCAGAACATAAAAAGAACTTTTATAACTCAACAACAAAAAGTCAAACAACTCAGTCAAAAAATGGTCAAAAGACTTGAATAGATATTTTTTTCTAAAGAAGATATATATGTGGCCAATAAGCACATGAAAAGATACTCAATGTCACTAATCAATAGGGAAATGCAAATCAAAACCATAAGATACCATCTCACATTTTTAAAAAGCTATTTTTAAAAAGCCCAGAAAATCAGAAATCTTGGCAAGTATGTGAAGAAATAGGAAGCCTTGTGCACTGTTGATGGAAATGTAAAATGGTACAGCTGATAAGGAAAACATTATGGCAGTTCCTCAAAAACTAGAAATAGAATTACCAGCAATTCCACTTCTGGATATATACCCAAAAAACTGAAACCTGGGTCTCAAAGAGATATTTGCACACCTATGTTAATAGCAGCATTACTCCCAAAAGCCAAAGGTGCATTATGGACTAATTTTTTCATTTTAAAAATGGAATATTATGCAGCCATAAAAAAGGACAAACATATGAACTTCACAGCAACTTGGATGGGTTTAAAGTCTGTCATACTCAGTGACCTATCACAGAAACAAAGAACAGAGTACCACATGTTCTCACTCATAAGTGGACCCTGAACATTTACTATAATACTATAAGGAAGGGATTGGCAGTAGCAGGATACTGCCAGGGTGGGTATGGGGGACACAGTATCAATAAGGGTACCTGATCTCAAACCAGGCAAAGTGGGGACGAAAGGGAGGCCCAAACTTTACCTATACGATGACCACTTGTATACTTAATCCTGAATTGTATCCCATATCTTTAAAATAAAAAATAAAACAAAAAAAAGTTATGTAAGTGAAATCATACAGTATGTAACCTTTTAGGATTGTCAACACTCAGCAAAATTTTGGAAAGCAGTCCCATAGTTTCTTATAAAACTAAGCATGTACATACCATAAAACCCGCAAATACACTTTTGGGCATTTATCCTATAGAAATGAAAAATTTGTGCAAACATAAAAACCCATGCACTAGTGTTCATGGAAACTTTATTAGTAATAACCAAAAACTAGAAACAATCTAAATCTTCAGTAAGCAAATGGTTCAACAAACTATAGTACATCCATACCATGGAATGCTATTCAGTAATAAAAATAAATGAACTAATAATACACACCAACATTGGATGACTCCCCAGGGAATTTTGTTGAGTATAAAAAGACAATGCCAAAAGGTTCCATACTGTATGATTCCACTTATATAACACTTTTGAAATGACAAAGTTATAGAAATAGAAGATTATTGGTTGCCAGGGAGTGAAGTGGATGTGGTTATAAAGGGGGAAAGTGAAGGATCCTTGTGATGGTGAGAGGGTTCTGTATCTTACCCACACGTGTTAAAATTGCATAGAACTAAATACACACACATACATGCACACACACAAAGTACAAATAAAACTTAGAAAGGTTGGATAAGATTGGTGAATTGTCAAGATCCTGGTTGTAATATTCTATTATGGTCTTGCAAGATGTTAATACTGGATAACTGGTACGTAGATCTCCCTGTATTATTTCTTACAACTGCTTGTAAATCTACAATTATGTCAAAATAAGAAGATTAATTTTAAAAACCTTCAGATTGGAAATCTGAACTGAATATTCTTCAGGTTAATATAATTAAGAAAATGAATTAAAAAGCTAATAAAGGCCAGGTGCAGTGGCTCGAGACTATAATTCCAGCACTTTGGGAAGCTAAGGCAAGAGAATTGCCTGAGCCCAGGGTTTCAAGACCAGACTGGGCAACTTGGTGAGACTTCGTCTCTACAATATATCAAAAAATTAGTCAGGCATGGAAGCGCATGCCTATAGTTCTGGCTACTTGGAAGGTTGAGGCGGAAGGATTGCCTGGGCCCAGCAGGCAGATGGTGGGGTGGCTGTGAGCATGCCACTATACTCCAGCCTGGTCAACTCTGACTCAAAAAAAAAAGCTACTAAAAACACACATTAAAGGCTTAGAAAAACATGTAAAACCTTATTTTGAGCAGTTGTTTTATAAAATAAGGCCCCTGCATCTTTATTTTGGCATGACAGCAAAAAAGAAAAGAATCTGTAAACTTCACATTTTATCATCTTATAGAAATAAAGTTACATTAAGTCTTCTTTAAAATTAAAAAAAAACTCATCATCAGAGGCTGAAATCAGGACATCATACTAATATAATGTGGACATGACTATCTCATGAAGAATAACATTGACAGCTCACATGTGTATAGAATCTTCTTGACTTTTATATACCTATTCTCATTTTATCAACTTTTTAAAAATTATTAATTAGACATTGGATTCTGCTCAATAATATTTTATTTGGTATTTCTGTAATAATATTCACGAATTATATGAGTCTATAATTGTCCCTTATTGTACCAACTGAATCAGATTTTGTTTTCATTGTTATTCTTTCTTTTCTTTTTTTGCAAGTTTTTTTAAAAATTTATTTATTATAAAAATGTGGGGTACAATTCAGGGTTAGGTATACAAACATTGATCATGCAGGTACCCTTGTTGATGAGGTACGCCCCCTCCCATAGCAGTTTCCCTCAACTGCCAGTCCCACCCCCCCTCCCCTGACAGTTTTCCATTACTGCCAATCGCTTTCTTTTAGCATTATAATTGTTCAAGGTCACCATTACAAAGTGGGCAAAAGATATGAACAGACACTTCTCAAAAGAAGACAAACAGCGGACAACAGACACATGAAGAAATGTTCCACCTCACTAATCATCAAGGAGATGCAAATTAAAGCTACACTGAGATACCACCTAACTCCAGACAGAATGGCCATTATCAATAACTCAAAAAATAACAGATGCTGGAGAGGATGTGGTGAAAAGGAAAAACTTCTACACTGTTGGTGGGAGTGTAAACTAGTGCAACCTTTGTGGAAAGCAGTGTAGTGATTTCTAAAAGCTCTAAATATCGACCTCCCATATGACCCCGCAATCCCCCTACTGGGAATATACCCTGAAGAACTCAAATCACTCTATAAAAAAGATACCTGCACACGTATGTTTAACACAGCATTGTTCACAATAGCAAGAACCTGGAAGCAACCATGCTGTCGATCAAAAGAGGACTGGATTAAAAAAATGTGGTACATATACATGATGGAATACTACGCAGCCATAAAAAGAACAAAATCATGAATTTTGCAGCCACTTGGATGGAACTAAAATCTATAATACTGAGTGGCCTCTCACAGAAACAAAGATCTGAGTATCACATGTTCTCACTCATATAGTGAACCTTGAACATCAAACATAATACTATAAGAAAATGACTGACAGTGGTGGGAAACTATGGGGAGGGGAGGGGAAGGGAGATGGGATTAATGGTACTCAATATCTGTCTGGGGATGGGGAGACACCTCTTATCAACAAGGGTGCCTGAATGAAGCATATTTGTATACCTAATCCTTAACTGGACCCCACAATATCACAATAAAAAATACTGATTAATTAAAAAAAAAAAAAAAGGTCCTGGACCAGATGGCTTTCCAGCATTATTCTATAGAAGATAAAAGGAGGATCTGATACCAATCCTATTGTAAGTATTCCAGGCAACTGAAAAAGATGGAATTCCCACCTAAATAATTTTATGAAGCTAACATCACATTGATACCCAAACTAGGTA